>JAPYZA010002216.1:0-32534 GCA_030522685.1 Eupelmus azureus | reverse complement strand
AAAATTTATTTTAGATTGGGAGATTATTCATTGCAATTGTTTCTGGAGTGCAATTTTTGACGGAGGTTTTCGTAAAAGAATAGATTCAAGATACAAAAATTTATGCATCTACTTTTACAATATGCAGATTTGTAGGAAAATTTGTTTATATTTTAATATATTCTTTAGATATTATTATAATAGATTTTATTAATGTAACCTCTTCGAAGTTACTTTATAAAAAATATATCATAATTACAATGTACAAACATGTATAAGTTCGCGTCACTGGAATATCAGTTTTCCAATGCAGAACAAAGCTAAATATTTGGAGAGAAAACGAATCAAGCGCAAAATAACAAATCTTGCGTGCAAACTAACGCAAAGCAAGCATAGACCTACGTAACAGGTACACGTGCGTACGCTTCTTAGAGTAATAGCAGTCGGCCTTGGGGCAATTTAGGTTGTTACAAAAACTCGCATGTTTAGACGTGCGTAAATGTGTTGCCGTTTCGAATGTATTAAGATATTATTTGTCTCTGTCATTGTTCGTTAATTACAATGTAAATGTAAAGTTTAAAAAATGTGTGTGTCTAACCCAGGTAAATACCTACTCACCTTACAAATAATTAACAACTTTACGAAAAAAATAATTACACGAAAAATCATAGTTTCATCAATCCAGGCAATCACTCCCTACAGCTCCATCATCAACCTTCCTCCGCTTTGCAAAATAAAAGCAGAGATCGAGGCAAAGGCCTTCCCAAGAGGGGAAAAAAATTCCGCGCGTTAGGGACTCATTATCGGGGCGAGCTTGCGCTCGCTGACGCACTAAGCTCGTGCGCTCCCCTGCGCCCACGCATCACGCACACTACGCGTGTGCCTCTCGGTCCATCCTCTTTAGGGTTCCGCGCGTGCGATCTCAATCGGCGCCGGCGTAGATCGCCCCGCGGCGTATTTTTCTTTTAGACCTCCCTCGATGCTGCTGGAATGTGGGACGAAGGTTGGCTCTGCACGGTAGGGCTGGGAGGAGCTGGATGGTAGAGGATAAACGAGGGTTGAATTGCGTGTGATTTTGGCACGTGGTTATTCGATTAATGTTTAATGAGAAGTCGGTGGTTTGTAAAAATGGTATCCGATTTTTTTTATGTTAATTTGTGTGACCATTATGGAGTTTTTTAGTAATAAACAATTATAAGTAAAAAATTTGTACAATAATATTAAGTTTTTATGTGACAAGTTCTTACTTGAAACAAAAATAGAATTATTGCTGAGTAAATAACAATACTCGTGTTGATCCAATACAGTACGTACGTACGTACTTAAAATGGGTGTTTACTCTGGCTCTGAGTATTAATTGGGGTGAGTAATGCGTTTGATTGTTTGCTAAGCACAAACTGACATTAAAACGTACTCAAATATAAGAGTACTCACAAAGTCATACCGTCTGCACTTCAGTAGCACATTAAGTAACGAACACTTGAAATTTATTGAAAGCAGTATAAAGTATACATTTTTTTTCCGTGAAAATTTTGAATTTTAACGCAATCAAATAATTGATTGAACAATATTTATTTACTTTTAGTTGTCTGTATTGATTTCTAAATTCAAATGAGATTCAGTTATCTGAGTATTTTGGGTAACTTGTGCAATAGGGTAGAAACAATAGATAGCTTACTCCAGTTTCGAGGAGTAAATGGAAATTGGTACGCGAAACTAAGCGTTATATTGATTGATTTTTGGCAATCCACTCTTGAGAAACTATGTTAATTAAGCGCATTCACTGAATATCTAAAATAGCTATTCTATCGGTTAAAACTTTCTATACACTGCAAAAATATAGGTAGTATGAAAAAAGTTTAACAGTTTTAATTAAAATATAAAAAATTGCTATAATTAAAAAAGTTTAATTGATTCAATCAAGCATTCCAAACAAATTTAAATTCCATTAAACTATAATACATTATAACACTTTGAAAACTAAAACACAACATTTCACGATTGCCACACATCGCATCAAGAAATTAAGAATCATCGCCACCACTCCCATCATCCCACATCCCCCCACCGCAAAAAGCAGCTGCTTATCCCGTGTAAAAAGTCGTCGCCGAGCTCATAAACCACACACCGTCGGATAATGCCGGCGAAATTTGTACGAGAGTCGCCGGCGTCGCGCGCGGTTATGAACGCGTCTAGACGGCCGGCCTGGCGCCGCGCCCCGAAAACTGCATCCCGCCGTCGTCTGGGCTTCGGATTTCCATTTTCCGCCGTATATTTTGGCCGGCCGGGGCCGCTGGGACAGGTTGCCGTGAAATAATGGAAAAAGTACGGGGCGGAGCTTGCGCCGGAGAGAAAAAGCTCGTGAGCGATATCGCGCGACGAGTTTTGTCGACTCTCGATATGTGTTTTCTTTCTCGAGTGTGGATCTTTTACGGAGGTCGGAGAGCTTTTTCGGCAGTTTCAAGTGCAAGGCTACGACAGCTGTTAGTTGGGATCTAGTACTAGCTTTTATTTTGATATGTTTATTTTTATAAAATATATATTTATATTTTAATTCTAATTTTACTTTCAACTTACAATTGCGTTCAGAGCACTTATGTCCATCTTCAAAAATTTAAGATTATTCAATGTTGAGTTAATATATCAACACAATATTGAATATGCTTAATGTGATAATTTTATTTGTTGTTTCGTGAATTTATTTTTCTGCAAACATACTTATTATTATGATAATAAAACCACGTTCAAACAAATTCTCTTACATCCATACTTTTTATTCGTATTGTAGTTGATTACTATTATATTTATTTACATTGATTCAGTACCGATTTGCCATCGATTGTTCCTACAGACCCGATTTGCCATCGATTGTTCCTACAGACACGAAGCGTACAGGTGAATCGTGACAGATGAATCTTTCTTTTACTTCTCCAACTTTTACATTTACTTTAATTCTAACTAAACATTTCTTCGGTTCTAAAATAATGACGTTCACCGATTGATACTCCGCCAATATTATCCCAATCTTACCTCATCATTAACTTTTCTCCGCAACGCGTCCACATACATCAGATGAATCATACCTTACACACCAAAGCACACACAAGACCGCTACTGCAAAGCAGCGAGCGAGAAGCAACAGCAGCAGCGGGTGCACCTCTCAAACATTTTCTCATCGTTAGGTCCGCGAACCCATATCGCCAACTGCCTTTTGCACTCTCCGGCTGAAGTCACCTCGCGTCGGCTCTTAAATCACGATTTCTCGTGCCCGCAACGGGATTTGCCCGGTGCGCGATATGCGCCAAGGGGCTGGACCGAAATGGCTTAGCTCTAGCGCTTACGTAAATCCGGCGGCCGCCGCGCTATCCAGTTTATACACACGTAATGGGGATTCATTTTCGTATATACATACTTTTCGTGCGACTGGAGGCTGCGGGCAAATCGATGGGAGCTCGCGATTTGAATTTTGGTTTAATGACTGTTGGTGCTTTGGATGTCGGAGATCGGATTGGAGATAGAACAGGCAAATTGGGTTGAGGTAAGTCGGATCTGGGCCTAAGTGGAGATTAATTGTTTTACTGTTTTTGGTTATCGGATCGTAGTTTGTTTTGTCGGATTTGAATTAGAGGACATTATTGTGCATGTAAGATGAATTTGTACGGGTGAATTCGAGAGATTAAGCTACATTTATTGAAAGGCAAAGTTCGAATGTATTTTTTATGTCATAGTGAAATGGAGATTTAAAAGAATTATTTCAATGCATTATGCAGAAATAAAAAATACTATCTCTCAAACGACTCATCGGTAAAGTGAATAAAACCGACCTTAAACTTTTACCGCCTTCCACCAACGTTACTTGCCATCAAGTAAAATTCCTCCAGTCTTATCAATCCGGCTTTACTCCTCAAACTCATCTGTTAACTTAAAACTCCAAACTTTCTTAAAAAAACCCACACTATCCCCGATTGATCTTAACTGTTCGCCCGCCACTTTAACTTCCAGCTCCTCTCATCAGAAAAAAAAGACCGAATTCCTCTAAAATCCGCTCTTCCCTTATCTCCCGCCGAGTCTTCGGGAAGCGCAATTGTCCGATTCGGCGAGAGCAGCAGCTCACGACCTCCTCTCAGGAGCACAGATGAATCTCTCTCTTTCTCTCGCACGGCGCGGAAGTGGCGCGCTGCAGGAAGAGAGGCGCGGGCGCGGAGTATATGCGAGGATGCACTTTCGCCTCGCAAACCGTTTGTCATGAGCGAGCTTCGATCTTTTATGGGCTCTTGTATGCGCTTCCTAGTTGCCGAGCGCGTGATGGGTTTTAGTCGATATTAAAAATCGGAATTTTTCTGGGTGCGCGAGAGGGTTTGAAGGATTAAGCCGCGGGAGTAGTGGTAATTTTTTTTATATTTTTAGAAAGCGTGATGATAATTGATGGTTTCTGAACTTTCGACTTTGAAGCTGATCGAGTTTTGCATTTGAGCTTTCTGAATTGTGCTGGTTGGATAGGTAAATGAAAGTGGTTGTACTAGATGGTTACATCAAATGTAACTATTGTGTATCAGTTGTAGAAATGAAAATTAAAAGAAAATTATTGCTTCAAATTGTTTGAACACCACCCGAGAATGAAACATCCTCTCTAATACAATCTGACCTTCCGCATCGGCGAACGATTACTTTCAAGCCTCCTCGACATCTATTCAAATCGAATTTATTCCCTTTCTCTAAGCAGCGAAACAAACCAATAAATTACGATTAAATACATCATGTAATACACATGGTTCATCTAAGCGCTATCAATCTTGCGAATTAGACTTCCTGATCGTTGCCAGCGCGGCACGTCGAAAGCGTCGCCTTCGATTCCAGAGTCCAGATAAACGCGGCCTTCTTTTACACCACGGCAGCCGGTGTATTGGATAATCGAATCCTCGTCACGTTTTAATATTGAGAGAGGCCGATGGAGATTTTAGAATTTCACGGGATTTTTATCCCCGTCGCGGCGGGCTGTGTGTATAGACACTGGCGTAAACTTTCACTGTGAGCTAGGTGATTGAGTTATTACACTTTCGCCAACACCTTGATTGCGTGCTCCAAATTTTTTTCGCCAGAGAAAATTAGAAGGCCGATTTTTGCGAGATGAATTCGCGAGGCACGAAGAGATAAAGGCGCGGTTGGATTTTTTACGTGGTTGAGTGTTTACTGGCGATGCTAAAGTGAATACGAAATTGGTTTAGGTATCGAGTATTTTTTATGCTTTGTGAGAATTTGGAATTCTGATGGGGAATAATTATTATGAAGATAATCGGTATTGTTAAAGTTATGTTTATTTCATCAAAGTCAATGTTTTTTGAAAATAAAATTAATAATACGCATGAATAATTCATTAATTGATTATGCACAATGTATGCTTTAAATTTTCAGCAAAATTACTGTTACTGTATTTTAGTTAAGAAAATGTCTACATTAAAAAACACTATTCAAGCCCTGCATATTATTCATCAAAAAACATGATTTATAATAACCAACGCTTTCAAAAACAATTATAAAATAAGCTCAAGTAAAAACAAAACGGATGGCTGCGAACCCCGCGAAGAAAAAGCCTCAAATTAACATTCTTCCTCGGAAACTATGACGTCTTCTAACGATTCCGTCATAATCCATCCAAGCCGGCTCAACAAGTCCGGAATACATTGCCGAGAAAAAAAGGTTAGCTCGCGAGTAAGAAAGCATCCCCTAGAGACCGTCGAGCTCATCGTTATCTTTTCGCCTCGCGCGCTTCGGGACTTTTTCCTATTCGGCGCTAGCTCATCACGTCTTCGACGCGCGACGAGCGCGATACTCAAGGCTTGCGAGAATACCTTTTTCGTGATTTATGGCTCGAAAAACTATTCCCTTTTGCTCGGCGCTCTTCTTTTAATACTTGTACGTAATAGTGCAGTATTTTTCCGCGCGGGGTTAGTCATATATTTTGAGCGATTGATTGGAGAGCGTTTATAGAAGCTTTTAAGTAACGAAAGGACAATTGTATAGTTTTAGAGAGATTTGCAGGATGGTACGGTTTTGTGGCGAATTTCATTCCTATTAGGTTAATATTCAGTGAATTTCGTGAGAATTAAAAATGTATGGTTTTGAAGTATGATTTTTTTTTTAAACATTTTGATGCTCATATCATTTTTAAATATATGATTTCTCATTTAGCTAATGTTTAATAGAAATAAGTACTTGCAAGATCTGTTTCAATGCATTTTGATGCTCATATCATTATCAAATATGTGATTTCTCATTTAGCTAATGTTTAATAGAAATAAGTACTTGCAAGATCTGTTTTAATGCATTTCATCCAGTAACCAATTTAAAAAAAGTTCCAGGTTCAAAACTGATCGGCAACCCAACAACCTCAGCTACCACCGCACTGCATTCAAGCTAACGAGCATTAGAAAGCGGGCTCACAGCAAATAAAATAAAGAAATAACAAAGCAAAAGCCGAAGAGGGTGGAGAAAGGCCCCGCGGATGGTAAATATATCGCCGGCGCCGCGGGCTTTCCGCGCGGCTTCATCTCGCGCGCCGGGGAGCATCGCGAAACACCGACCCCCGAAACTTTGATAATTTACCGTCCTAGGCTGTAGGGAGAAAGAGAGGGGGGAGGGGAGAAAGGATGAGCGGAATCTCGCTACTTTTTCGCCGGATGATGTACGACTCTTGCGTGACTTCATAGCCCGGCGCGCAGCTCTCGCAAAAAATGAAGATGGACAATGCGATTAATTACGGTGATGAGCGCTCGTTAAATTAAAAGTTGTAGAGCGCTTGTAGAAACAATTTATTGTGAGGAATTGGTTAAGGCGATGGGTATTTGATCGTTATGTGCGGTGTGTTTGTTAGATTTTTCCTAATCTGATTTGGAAGGATGATACTTGCTTGTCAGGAAAAGTTTATTGATTGGGCGTTTTTCGTACCCGAGTAGTAAAATGTGATTTATCTGGTAATTGGACCTTACTATATTTTTCCAATTATGATCATATATTTACGTTATTATCCGTTAACAGCGTGAAATAAAAATAAGAAAAAACAATTTCTAACAGTACAAAACTCAAAATTTATATAAAATTATGTAATTCGTCCATCTTCTGTACACAGTGTATAGATAATTTAATAGATCATCGCTGCGCGCAATCCCAGCGAGCGCGCGACGTTTAATTAGGGATACTTGCCATTCGACATATAGGTTCGCGCGCATCGATAAATCGCCAGCGGCGCGCGAATATAAGTGAGACGTATACGCAGCTCGTTTCGCCGAGTGCGTTCGACGATAAATTTAATAACACGAATAAATTATATTGATGGAAAATGCGCACCGCGGCTAATGATAAAAGTCGATTCAGGCAAATTGGCGCGTTGAAATTAGGAATTCGGGTGGACGAAGTTCCGGACTAATGAAATAATTTATATCCAGTTTTGATTAGCGGGATGCTTGGCTGATGATTCCGGGTTGGTTTTGGTGATGTGTGAATATAACGAAGCTCATTGATTATTTTTAGTGTCGGGAAAGTTTACAAAGGTAGATTTATGCGTTAGAAGTAATTTATACGGTGCGTTTGGAAAATTCGTTTAAAATTAATTTGAACTGATTTATTATTAATAAAGCGGAGTAATATATACTTATTGAATCATTATTTAGAACATACTTAAGTACCTCGATGATATATGTTCTTCGAAAAGATCTGTTATCGCCGCGAAGAAAATTACTATCTCCACTTCGGATCTTGAAATCGCCAGGTATTATATTTTAAGTAGCCTCGATAAATTCATTTTTAATTAACGGTAGTTAACGATATTTATGTTGATTCGATTACAAAAATAAGATACAAAAATGATGCATTATACCAACATTTTTTACCCAACAACTTTACGTTATTACACAACCGTTCAGCTTTTTCGTAACGCTGCGACCAAACAAGTAAGTCATTTTCAAAAATCTCAATCCTACACCACCGATTCCACAAAATAGCATTATTAATTCCACAATCGCCAGCCGGCGCGCTCGCCATAAATAATTCAAAGCGCGAATTCACTCACCAAAATGCAAATGCCAAAATAAAAGAAATCGCCTTACAACCGAAATTCTCCACGACCCGAGCCATATATCCAGCGCGCCGGACAAATTCGCCCGGCTAAACCTAAGTTCGCGCGCTCGGTCCATTGGAAATTCTCCTTCATAATCCGCTCTCTCGCTCTCGTTTTTTCTTCCTCCTGCGGCCGGCCACGGAGAGAGGCGAAAGGATTTATCGCCTCGCGCGCGCGGCGGCGGCGGCGGCCCACGATAAATCGATACCCTGCCGTAAATTGCCCCTGCGCCCGGCGCGCGCGCGCGCCGAGAAACAATAATAAAGTCTCATAAACATAAAGCTCTCAGAGTCCGAATAAAAGTGCGAGAGTAGCGCGAGAGAGCGGCAACTTTATTGCGCCGAGTGGAGACGAAAAATGTCGAAACCACGCCGAGACTGTATGGGGCTTACCTTCGCTGCGGCCTTTCTCGTGGCTGTATGTAGGTATGTGGGTATGTGTGTATTATTGGAGCGGTTGATAGAGAAAGAGGTGGGTGTATTCGGTTGCTGATCTTTTGACGGTCGATAAGGGCTGGGATTGGATGTGGTATTTTTGGAGGGGCTTTTTTTATGTTGGGTATGAATGGCTTTGTGATGCTTGGCAAAACGGTCGATTGTGCTTTATTAGGAGTGCGCTTTTTGTCATTTGGGGATTTGCGAGCGTGATGATGTTTTAGATTTCATTACTGGCTGGTGGTCTGTATTGATAGATATTTGGGGAACGATTGCAAATTATAAACAATTTTTATTGGACGTGGATTGAATAATATTTCAATATTTTTGCAAAAGGGTATTTCTCAATTGTTCAAACAAACTATCACCTTTTCAAGCTTTTTGAAAAAAAAATCAACGTTAGAAAAAATATTTTTACGCAACTTTTTTTCGGCTGAAATACTAGAATAACAGTGGAAACTAGAAAAAACGTAAAAGCTCAATTTACATCGGCGTAACGTTCTCTGTTGTTGCAAAGGAAATGAAAAAATTCGATTAAAAACAATAGAATACACAGACGTTGGTTATATAGATAGGTATATTTACTATTGCACAATATAAAATATAGTACAAAGTAAATAAGTATGTTTTTGCTGTAGCATTTTTCCATTGTAGACAAATTTTAATGTTTATTCCACTGGAGACTTTTTATAATGTAGAAAAGCTGTAATTGTGGTAGGATAATCACTGACCCTGTCAAATTCTTATGTTTTTTTATATAGACTGTACAGAAGAATATACAATCTGCATCATAAAAATAGATAAAAGACTATAAGCCAGGAATCCTTGCCCTGATCAGTTTTCGGTCGAATTTTGCCCCGCTCTTTTGTAGATTCTACACGACAAAACATGAGGATTTGTTAGAGATGAGAGATGTAACTAGAATCCAAATAATTAATATCTAAGGATTAATATTGTTAATATGTCGTTTGTAAAATCTTGCTTTAGTGGTACATTTAATTCAATATGTAAATAAATATATCAATTGGTAGTATAATTTGACTATTGTCCTGAGAGAATCGCATGAAAATGTAACAGAATTTTCTAAATTACTGTATATCGAAAAAAAAAATAAAACGTTCTTTATATACGTGAATTGAATTGAAGGCCTTTTTATTATTAAACGGATTTGACCTGACCCGACCTGACCTTTCCGTTTCATCAAGGTGATTTTTGTCTATTTTCATCTTGTTTCGATAGACGCGAATAAGTGAAACTGTTGGCATCGGCAACTTTTTAATTGACTCTCTTTTTAAAGTCACTTCACATACAGTATTTCACTGAATGGAATAAGTAATTTTTAAGATTTTGATTTTGAAATGCGATTATCAACAATGGAAAATACTAATATTTTTAAACAATCAGAATACAGTTACATAACCCACATACAGCACCATAATACTAAAACAAGTCCGCAAATTAAACAACAAACTCATAAAACAAGCAAACATCCATCCAACAAAACGGTAGCACAGCAATATTAAACTTCCACGTCCCATTGTGAGCAACGACCTTACATTCGAGGCTATATATACATAGAGGAACTACTCTTTGCACGAGCGTCGGCGGCCTATACACACGCAAGGCAAGGAAAGAAGAGAGGAATTCCTCGTCGTGCTGCAGCGGCTGCGGAGAAAGTGCCGCGCCCCTCTGGACGACGACCGGTCGCGTGTACATAGCTCGTGTATTGGATGCACGATTCTTTAGGTATACACACAGTTGCCGCCTTGTATATAGCTGCACATTTTGAGTATATCTGGAGTGACGGGCTTATGTAATTTCGCGTGTTACCGAGTGCTGGGGTAATGCTTGTCGATGCGATAATGTTCGTCGGGCATTGGCTGAAGTAGTGTTATAGTCATTAATTTTGGAAATGCTGTATTGTTTATTTATATGAATTTGTAAAAACGTATGTTTTTACGTGTAGAAAAATGGTTCATAAATTATTACTGTAATTTTATTTTTTAATTTAAATACTTTCTTATAAATTGTAAAATGAACAGGAAATTTTTCTATACACAAAACTCAGATGTTTATTATTACAAAACATGTTAAAAAAAACCGCATCGCTGACCTAAAAACAATGCACACTCCAACCGTAAAAACGCATGCACTCGCAATAAAACGGTCGCATCTCGGTCGACCTGCCAGAAAAAAAGGACGCCGGGATCAGCTTACGGCGATAAAAAAGCGACGTCGCAAGCTCATCCTCCCTCCGAAAAAGCTCGATCCAGCAATTCCGCAGCCAAATCCTACCCCAACGTCCTCCGAAAAAATACGGCCTGAGCATCCCCTCGGCGCGCTGTGCACCTCCGCAGATAGAACGAAGCAGTTCAAGGCTAAACCAGCTCGCGCGCGCGCCTCCGCAAGTACAAGAGGCGAAAGAGCAGCGACTACATCTCCTCCGTGTACATACAGATCCGCGGCGCATTTCTCATCGAGGGCCGTGATAATGCAGCTTTTGGCCCGCGCGCGGGCGGCCAGCCTTATTCCCATCACGTAGCTGGCAGCGCACCAGCCGCTGGGTAAGGAGCGCTAAGTGTCAGGCATCCGTCTTTTCCGCTCGGCTCTCGCTCGAAATGAGCGCGCGGAGAGCCGCGGAATTCACTGGGAGCGGTTTGGGTTTCGCTTTTGTGCGCGGGGGTGGAGCGCGCGATGAGAGTAAGTGGATTCGGTCGATTGTTTTTTTTAAGTTTTTGCTGTTAGAGTGCGGTGAATGGGCAGTTGATTGTTCTTGGATAATGTAAATTTTATTCTGAGATGATTACTTGTGTTTTTCTTTTATTTCAGATAAGGTAATTAATGTTGAAATAAATGTACGAATTAAATGCATTTTTTTATTTCGACCATAACGTTCTTAGAAAAAAAAATCTCAATTTATAAAGAAAAAATATAGTCTTTAATTTATAAGATCAACTTCCTATATTTATAACACAGTTTCGTTAGCCTATGAATAAATCGATCAAAAAAGGAAAATTCATAGGGTTAGTTTTGAAGTATGCGGTCAATTTCGTAAACTTGACAAATAGTGGTTAAGAAAATTTCCATTTTAGATCAACCAAACTTTTAGTTTTTGCTCGAAAATATTTGTCGTTATAAATGGCTTGGCTGAGATAAGTGCAGCTATTCTCGAAGAATAAACAGTTTTTCCCTCTTTGGACGGTAGTTAGTGGCCGAATCGAAACTGTCAATAGAGGCGTATACTTAAAAGTACTTCTAAAAGTACGGACTTGTAATTTTCTTATGAGAACTTTTATGGGCATTTCTACAAAAGTTGCGCGTCGAAAGAAACTGCGACTGAGGTACCGCATTAGTCCATAATACACCGCTTTTCGTGGTGTTATTGCGATTTTTATTAGAGTGAAAGTTTGCTGTATTACTAGAGTTTTAATGTAATGAATGGTCTTAAGGGGTAATTATGTAGCTAACTGTTTCGTAAAGTATGAGACGTAAATTTTGTGTACAATAAACGCTCGAATTTTTAAGTGCAAAATTTGAAAGATTTCCTTATGTGTCTTTTTGTTAAGCGTCGAAAACACACTTGTGTAAGCCTAATGGAGGTTAGACAAAATTAGAAACATTAGCTTATTATGAAAGTGAAAATATTAATGTTTGTTTCACTATTGACCGCTTATTTCATGTTGATATTCTAAAATTCTGTTTTCCTGATTTTTAGAGATAAAATATTCTTTTGTTTTGAAACTTTTTCAAATTTAACCAGAGTTAACTAAAAAGTTTTGAATTGCATAGTGACCATTTGATATCCTGAAATTAAAAGATTTTATAAAAGGTATGAATTTTTATTATAACTTGTTCATTAAAATATACTTTATGCACAAATAGAAAGGAATATCCAAAAACTATTTTTCGCTTTTATTTATCATATTCAATATCGTTTACAACAGATTTCAGATTATTTCAATATCAACGGAATATCGATTCAACTTTCTATCTATACAAACCTTTACCAAAGCTAACAGAAATTATTTATTTTTCTAATACATAGATTTAGCTCTTCAGTAAAATTCAAATACTTCAAAGGCCACGAATGTCCAATAAAATTGACAGTAATAAATGGCCGAGCTTTACCGAAACATCAAAAGCGTACAGTCCTTTGCAAAGCGGGTTTCCCTATAGGCTTCCCGGAAACGATAAAGCATATAGGGAAACCTTTCGTTTCTGGTGGTTATAGTACAGCGGTTTGTTTTTTCTTCTAAAAAAAGAATGATGATTTTTTGCTGAATTCTCGGATGATTTTCTATGTACCCTTTTTTACTGTTCATATTTTATACGATATATTTGAGTGAATAGGGAAACCAGAATCAACGTTGCGGGAAGGTTTCAAATATTGAGCTTGAAACGCGGAAGCCAGGCACTTATTTAACCTACGAATTTCTATTAGCAGATAAAATATTTTTAGCGTATTTATTACAAATAAGTAACTATATTTCTAAAATATTGATTCAAATATATTCTATCAATTATTTCTCATCTCTTAATTCACCCGCAGCACGTAATATCCTAACCTCTTGCAAGGTATAAAACCACCTCCCCAGCCACAAAAGGTCCACCACAAGCCCATCATCCTCAACAAAACAAGCAGCACATCACGAACTCACCCTGCCCTTCAACGGGTTAATCAACGATTTTTCCCCGTCACCCTGTCACCGTCAGCTCGTTACCTCGCCCGCCGACCAACGCGAATCGTCGATTTTCCATCCGCGAGCTGCCTTTCCCGCGCGTGTATTTTCGCCGCGAGGCGGCTCGTCGGGCGAATTATTTTACCGGCGCGAGAGCGCGTGACCCAATTTGCCCGGCAGCTGCTGCCGCTGACGTCGAGAAGTCGCCTCTGGAGAATCTCCCTGTTATATGCACACGAGCCCGGCACATTTCGCCCCTCCTCGGGCGAGGCTGGCTCTCGCTCTCGTGGAGTAGCGTCTCGGACGAGGTGTCACGGGAGAGCTCTAGGCTAATTGATTGGCGGCGGGATTAAGCGCGCTGCGGACGCACCGAGGGAAGTGCTTTTTCGTTGGCCGACGTTCGCACAATATTGTTGCGATATTGATTTTGTGGTTTGGGTGAATAAAGATTTTTTCTCTGTTTTTTGGAATATATTTATGTGTATTTATGTAACTATCCTGGTGGAAAATTGACCGTTTTCAGGGCGGAATTTCTGGTCAACACGTGTTAAAATAACACTTATTTAGGAATTCCACACAGAATATGGTCATTTTTTATACTAGGATAAATTTCAAAATAATGCTTCACGATAAGAACGAAAACATTAATTAAAAAGTTACGTATCCCAACAATAAGTAGTATCAAATTCCTATCGAAATATCGTTATATCACTTCGCCATCCAACGTAACCCGACTCTCATCATTCAATATGCACACTCTCCCAAGATTTTCACTTCGCGCATCCGTGCATTTTTTCTTCCGCCCGGCGTCTAAAAACTCAGCTCGTCTCAAAAATTCCCAGGCATCAGCAGGCGCGCGATCTTCCCATGCCTCTTGCGCACGATATACAACTCATTGGGAGCGCGGCGCCCGAAAAAAGGCGCATTCCTCGCGCGCCGCAGCCCAAATAAAAGCAACGTGTATACTTTCCCGCAAAGCGGTGCAGTGAGCGAGAGCGGCCTGGATATATAGTGCTGGAAAAAGGTAGCTGTGATACGGTGAGGGTATTATGCTTGAGAAGCTTGCGCTTCTGAGTGTCTTGTTTTGTGAATGGAGTAGGCCAGAGGGAACGGGGATCTTTGATGCTTTTGCATAAGCGATCTTGCGTGGGGAGATGGTGAATGGGCGAGAGCTGGTGTTGAGATGATAGGTGGGCTGCTGAGTGGCGAGAGGTCATTAATGATAGTTAAGCACGTCAGCTCGGTTTGTTTTTACGGCTTGTTACTTGCGAATATGGTTGGGTAACTGTTAGTGGGTGTAGAGATCGTGCGTTTGAGCTCTATCCTCGAAATTTTTCGAGAATTCATAGTAAAATTTCAATTACCTTAATCATGTGCCTTAGACGAAAAGTAACACTAATCAGAACTGACCTGAAACAGAAAAAAGAACAGAAATTATCCACGCATTCCAACATTAAACTGAATCAAAAGCTTTCGCGCTAAAAATATTTTCTCCTATCAACGAACCATCAATCCACCGAAATTTCTCATTGTTCTCTCGCGCACAATAAAAAGCAACTAGAGCACAGCGAGATGAAAATAAAGAATATCGAGCCATTTGCAGCGTGGGACACATCCCGCGGGGGAAACTCGCGCAATGTCCACTAGCGCGCGTCTCTGACAAATTGCCGCTTCCCGAGCGCTGGATGAAAAGATTTATTTGGCACTTGCTAAGATGATTTACGAAACGGCATTCTTTTCCTGCGCATCTTGTCGCTGTTGATGTAAGATGTCGTGGAATCCGAGATAAATATATTGTGCGTGAATGAGTTCTTTTAGATGCATGTCTTTCTTTTCTCAATTGTTCTGTGAGTGGGGTTTGCTGAATATCGAAGTCGGTTAGGGGGTTTGCACTAACTACATCCGTCATTGTTAGAAAAAACAAAAATGCTTTGTGTTTAATTCATTATGTAGTATTCTGTTCCACATTTTACTTAAGGGAAAAAATTTTCATCAAAAACTAAAATTGAAATTTAATTTCACCACAATCTTTTATGCTACTTAAGCATTATTATAATTAAGCCAAACTCTATTATTACTCGAGGCAACAAGAAATAAAGTATCACGTTACCAAAGAAAAAGCCTTACTACACGTCTCATATTCAAAACCAAAAGATTCCCACCTCATCCCGCACGCAAGAAAACGAAAACGCTCACGTGTACGACCTCGTTTTTTTCCTTTATCGTTCCTTAATTTTTCCTCTCGCGATGTGCGCACACATGCATTTTTTATCGCCACCAAGTGTCTTTTTCACGTCGTCTTTATAAACCGCTTTTTTTGACGCGTGTTGCACAACTTATGCATGTAATCCTTCGCGCTTCTTCTTCCCTCCTCTTTTTCTCCGCTCATCACGCCTGACTAAACGGCGTGACGTTGTTTTTTTCCGCGTTTGAGCGATCGGCTCGTCGCGCATTCGCAGCGAGTCTCGTTAATGGCTAAAAGCTCTGGGATGAGCGATGGTGTCGCGATTCTTCGGCGCGTTTTTTCGTCGAGGCGAGCTACTAGGCAGGATGTAATTGATGAGTTTCTAATTAATGAATGTTAGTGTATTGGGCATTTTAAGATAGGAAGAGTGTGTAGTTTGAAGGTCTTTCAGTTTGAGAAAGATAGTGGAAATGATATTTTGAATGTATGTAAATTAACGAATTAATTACGTAATAGGTGACATTTATAATATATGTTCTAAATCATAATTTTAGATTTATCATTAATTAAATTACTCTAATGCCTTATTTTTCTTTCAGACACATTGTAAAGTTTATTTATCTTGGTAGACAAACTTATGTTTCGGAGCAGGCAAACAGGAAAGTTAAATATTTGTATACCATACAACTTGCTGTAGTTAAGTAAATAATTAACATCGAAATATTCGCACACTCTAACGTGTCAACAAAATATACAAGGATGAAAAACAAAATAATCAAAATTATAATAAAAGTTTTAAAAAAAATTGTGAACTTAAAACCTATCGGATTAAAATGAATAAAATTTCATAAAGTTTAAAAAGCGACTGACCCGTTTTAACAATCACGATTCTAAAATTACTCGCTTAACTAGGTTAGTTTTTACTTGGGATTCCGTTTCAACCGATCGATCGATTCAGCTTGAACAAGTAAATTTTACGGCTGCGCGTGCACAGAAACGCAAAAATATCAAGGAGAAAAGCCTGCATTCTACATACTTCGTTACAATTATCTGGGAACTTAGTTTTCTCCTGTCCCGGAGAAACGGCTTCACGCATTATAAGAATAAAGAATTAGGCTCGCTCGAAATATAATCATCGCCCGTAAACGAAATATTATAATCCTGCGTATAAAATGGAAAAATTACCGGTGGCGAAAAAGAGGGAAAGTTTGGAAAAGAGAAACTCGGAAATATAGAGTAGCTGTGCGTAAGCGCGCAAGAACATCGCCAATTAGGTTTCTAAATGGAACGAACAAAAGTTGGGTATGTTATAAAAAACATTCCTAGTATAAATACGAGCTTAAAATGCATTGGATCAGCTTATGTTATTTAAATCATTCCAGCTAAACCCATTTTTGAATTTGGCATCATCCGAATATTAAAAATATAAAAATTGCTATAACAAAAATAAATTGACCAAAATATTCTACGATTTTTCTTTTAAATAAAAAACCATCCAACCCCCTACTAATATTTCCATTTACTCAATTCCACCACTGCAAATCAAGCCTGCAGAAAAAATTCAAATATTACCTTCAATCTCCTCAGCAGCAAACATCCGGCGACGCTCGCCCCAGCGGGCAGTAAACCACGAGCACCCAGCGCAGGGACGCGGCGCATATTGCTAGACATCTGCGTGCGAGACGTCCGTGCAAACAAATGATAAATCCGCGGCTTGCGAAAGGACCGCGCAGCTAGCCCTATACGCATGTTTGCCGAGGCCGCTCGAGCTCGGGCCTAGGGCATAACACGCGGGGAGTCGTTCCGCTCCGAAAAGCGATATTGCGCATACAGCGCGATTTTCTCTCTGAGCCGGGTCGTAAATCAGGCCGCGATTATCCCCACGAAGGTCGCAGCAGGAGTTTAGGGGTCGATGCAACGTTGGTTACGGTTATTAGGGACGTTTAATGTAATTCTCGTGGATGATGAGGAGAGCACGTGGGCGTCGTTGTGAGCGTGTAGGGTGGACGCTTTGGATTTGGATG
This sequence comes from Eupelmus azureus, assembly GCA_030522685.1. NCBI lineage: Eukaryota > Metazoa > Arthropoda > Insecta > Hymenoptera > Eupelmidae > Eupelmus > Eupelmus azureus. The sequence continues at coordinate 15,120 of JAPYZA010002216.1, read as the reverse complement.
AATAAGTGAATTGGAGAAGCTGTTTGGGTGATTTTTATACTGGGTTTTTCATAATATTGTTTTGTTGGGATGAATTATTTAGCGTTTTTTTTTTTTTTTTTTATTTTTTAATGAACCATATCAATTTTAAAAATTTCTATTTTAATTTATATTTCTATTACCAAACTTTTGCAATCAAACTTTTTCAACTTTTTTATCAAGTTTCTCAAACTTATTTTAATTTAAAAACTCCTTCATTACATTGAAATAATTCAATTTTTTTCAAAGTATAATCATTTTTAAAAATAACCACATTATTTAATAAATAAATATTCTAATAAACTATTTACACTTTCGAATAAGCGACAATTTGACAATTTCCAGTATGATTAAGATAATACATTTTTGTCAGCGTGGAAGCATGTGATTGTTTAAATTGGACAATTTTTTCGGTTTTAATCTTTTGGGGCTTAAATTGATTCTTTCTTATATCTATATCTTTAACAAAGAAAATTTTAAATAAAAACGATTGTAATTCATCAAATACACTTCTTTTACTGCCTACGTATATACATTCTATTCATCCTTAAATCAGCTACCCCTTCAGCCACCGCCGACATAAATTTTCACTAACACACTAATACCGCAGCCACCTTTATTCTCGTTCCATCTAACATTTTCTTCGCAAAAATTTCATCCCCATCCAGACTGCAAAATTTCTATGCATACCTAGCCGATCGATCGATAAAACCGTCTTCTCACGTCGATCCTCGCCAAGATCCGCAGGCCTTGCCGCATTGTATAGCTTTTCTCATACACGCATAAACATCTCGCTCGTGCACGGCGCAGGACGAGCGCGCATGCAACGCACCAGAGACGGTATAATACACCTCGCGAACGAGCCGGCAAGCCGAGAAACACGGATTCGCGGCCTATCCCGATGAATTCGCGATAATTTTCTGTTCTTTCTCCCTCCGCGGCGGCGCGGGATTTCATTCATGCCTAATGTATTTTTGCGAGTAAATAATTCATTCATCGCGGGAGCCGCGAGTATGAATAAAAGATCCCCGGCGAGGCTGAGGAGATACGACATTTTTGCCTTGAAAAACGAGGAAATATCTCTACTTTACAATCGTCCGGGCGCGCGAGAAGGTATACATACGCGCTGCCTCGCGCGGACGATTGAGAAAGAGAGGCGAGCCGATCGATAGGAGGAATAGGAGGGAAATTGAAATGGAGAGGAAAAGTGAAGAAGAGACGAGAAAGGGGAGATGCTAGTCTGCGAAAACAGTATATCTAGTGGAATTTTAAAGTGGCTATTTGCCTTTGTTAAAGTGCCACTTTTCCGTTGTAAATATTTACTCTCACTTTTTAGTAGGAATTATGAATTACGCTTTTTCAACTTGTTTTATTTTTTAGCAAGTTAACATTGCACCTAACTTAATGTACAATAAAAATATGAATTCTTCGCTTTACTACTCTCAGGAAATTATTTTGAAAGCTACATTTTCCTTTTGAAAAACATCTAAAAAGTGTGCAATAAAATCAATAGTTTCAAAGTCCATTTTCAAAACTAAAATTCTCCAACCTCTGGAAATCGAGAAATAAACAACGCTCGCACAACAATGCCAAAACAGAGCGAGACAGAAAAGCCGCCGCGAAAAGCGAAAGGCAGTTTCTCATCCCGCGCCGAAGAAGACAGCCGAAGAGAAAAGAAAACCGCAAGAAAGAAGAGTTAAAAGAAAAAAAGAAAGACGCAAAACGCCAAAAGAAACCAGCGCGCAAGCGGGACAATAAAAAGCGAGCCGAGCAGCCCGGCGCGGGACGTTTTACAACCGAGCAAGCGCGAGAAAGAGACAGAGCTCTCGCGAACGCGCAAGGATTTATTGGCGAGGGAGAGGTGAATTTATGCAGAGATTCTCACTGGCAGGTGGTTCAAAAGGGAAACGCGCCTTTTTTTCACTTCGGCAGGCCTCCCCTCGTTACCTTTTATTTTTCCTCGTTGCGCCGTGGTTGCATGCGAGGATGTGTTCCTGCGAAGGAGAAAGGAAATCGAAACTGGACGAAGGAAAGCGAAGAGCGGAAAGAGCGAAAGTGAGAGATTGAGCTTAGGAGGCTCTTTGAGGACGGGAGGAAACGAAGGGCTGGACGATCGATTGATTGATGGTGCAGTTTCTGATGACGAGTTATTCGGATCGCAGTAAGAAGTACCTCACAGAGCTATTAGTAGTTTTTCCAGTCTGTAGCAACGTTTGATAAGCGACAGGAAGAGATTGCTTCATCATTGAAATGAAATTACCTGTATCCTAGATAAGAACTGGCTTATCTGTCGTCAAACAGTTCAGAACTGCATATCCACGGTGCCTTTTTCAAAACCCACTTTTTTCACGCAACGGCGCAGCCAGTCTCGGCAAGAGCAAACGAAATCAATCCTAAGCCAACAAACATAAAAGCAAGAAAAAGCGGCGCGAGTTCACTAACCTAGCGTGCCGCTCGTGCGATGTGTGCGTATCGTTTGGAAATCAAATACATAACCTTATCGAGAGAGCCAACGAGCGCGCCAAGCAACATCTCGGGGGATTTCCGATGCCTTTTTCGGCGATTTGATACGCGCGAGAGACGCCGAGTCGCGCGGTGAAATTGCCGGGCGAAGAAAAAAAGCGAGGAGAAGAAAGAAGCGAGCGCTCAATCAATGTTAGCTCGCAACGCGAAGTCGGGGCCGAGCTGGTGTCGCGCGTGTATACACGAAAGTTGCGAAAGGTCTTTTCATCTTTTTTTCATGGCTCGTCCCCCCAGCTCCGCGCTCAAGCGCTGTAATACCGAATAATCCCGAGTACCGAGAATATCAATCAAATCCTCGGGCGCAATAAATTCGCTCAAAGCGGCCAGATATTCAAAAGCCGCGCGCAGCCACAGCGCGCAAAAAAGAAGACGAGCGAGGGAGAGCCTGTATCAGCCGCGGCCCTGCGAGGGGATAACACAGAGCGCGCGCGCGCGCTCGGAATCCTCTTAGCTCCTCTCCTCCTCGGTTCGTAAAAAAAAATTAGCAGTCGGCATAAAGGACATCCTGCGAGCACGCGCGTGGAGATAGCGCACACGTGGACTGGCCGCGCGCGCGAAAAAGAAAATGAAGGGAGAGAGAGAGGGACACCCCGCTGCTGCCGATATACCCGCGAGATATCGCAGCGAGAGCGCGAGAGAGGCCAAGATTTAGTGCATCCTCCGCGGCAGAATCTGCAACAAGGATCTAGCCGGCCTTGGCAGCGAGAGTGGATACGCGCGCGCGCGCCAGTGGGAAAACGAGCAGTGGGCGCGTAGAGCGCGTGTGTATTTGCCGAGGCGCGCGGGTCGAGGTGTCGTCCGAGGGAGAAAGAGAGAGGAGATAGTGGATGGGTGATAGTAGGGTGGGTTGGTTGCCTAGGTGTTGAGTGGGAGGAATTCGGAGTGATCGGTCAGTTGAGATTTGGATTTGGCGCTGTGGGTAGATGAGGTAAGCTAAAGAGAATTTTGTAGGTTATATGATGGGAAAAATAAGGAAACTGGAATTTCCTAAAAATAAAAGAAGTGTGTTAATGTTGTAAAAAAAAGGATTTTGTGTAATTGGTTAAGTATACGTTATTGTAAAATTTGTAAAATTGAAAAATGTTAATACAATTTTTCTATTAGATTAATTTTTTTAATGATTCTTTGATGCTCTCGGCACCAGAAGAGTGAATCGTTCAATCAATTAATCAGCCTTTCTTTTTGCTCGCCTCTTTTTCCGCGTTCAGCGTTCTCCCAGTCAGCGTGCATTCCATCCTTACGTTCTTCTAACTCACGTCTGAAAAACACACGCCCATATGGATCGATCGAAAACTCACCCGGCCAGTTCTTCTCTTGGAAAAAAACATCATGTCTTAAACCAAAAGAATTGCTTTGTAGAACCAAATTCCGCAATTCCCCAAAATGCACCTTACGACGACTATATCTCTTTTATCTTTTGATTTTTCGCGTCCGTGGGCACGCCACCCTAAAATCGGGCATAAGAATTGACTTTCGTCTTTGCTTATTTATTTTTTTTTTTTTCGTTTTTACTGCTGTACTAGGGGGAGAAAAAAAGCCTCGAGTCACTCTGGAGAATCGCCTCGGTGTTCTTCTTCGTGATATACTTTTTGTAAACGGGGAGCACGAGAAACTGGGTGAGCTTATGTAAGCTGAATTAAATTAAGATCGCTATTAATGATAGGTTAGAACGTGATATTCGGTGCAAAAATAAGTATGGTAAAATATAGTTTTTAATGGTATTGAAAATTTAATTACGTAATAATATCTGGATTGCTGAGTGTGCAAGCAAAGAAACCTAATTATAATTGTAATGGCTGAATACATTGATTTTTTAATAATTAACTTTTTAAGAAATAGAGGTAATAATGATTGTAAGTGACACAAACACAACTTATATTTTTCTTTTTAACAACGTAAGATACAAGTTTTAAAAAATCAAAAAAAAACTTTAAATTTAGCAAACCACTTATTATTATTATTTAATCTTTTAGCATGAAATGAAAATGCTCAGATTTTCATAAACCTTTGTTACATCAAAATGCGTCACTATTCTCCATGTGTGCATTCGCCTTCTACTAACCTTTCATCTTTGATACTGTTCAGAATCTCTGAACTAGTCCACCTACATAGCTACAGCTCTCACATTTGGCCAGCTTCACGAATTACCGCATGTGCACCTTTTTTATTTTTACAGGCTCATAGTTTACTTTACATCCTGTTTCGCGATCTTTGAGCATAGCTCGTGCAGCTCGAGTGCCGCCACTACGAAGCACTTCCAATCTTTTCAGCCGCCTTGCTTTACTACTACTGCCCCCGTTTTCCGCTGTTTTAGTTTCAGACATTTCTTTCAGATTTTGAATAGGTAATTAATAATTGGTTCTTGAATTCAGAACTAATATTTAGTTTGCTTTGACGTTGAGAGATTTTAAATTTAAGTTTTGTATAAATTTTTATTTCGAGATCTTTTCTGATAAAAGAGATGAGACTATTTCATGATTTACAAAAAATTCCTTAAAAGTATTTTAATAACTTTAATAACATATTTTTAAAATTCTTAAGATATCACATGTATGTACTTAAAAAATAACATATAAATATCTGAGAATTGGATACTAAGAATTATGATTTAAAAGAAATTTGTAAAATATCTTTTTGCACAACTTTGATGAGGGATGGTTGAAATCTTCTTGTCATCTTTGCAACTAAAAGAAATTACTTACATAAAAAAATAACATTATCATAGAACGAAACTTAAAGATTTAAGTACACCATATTTTTATATTTATTTATACATTTTGATTACGCTTCAATAACAAATGCCTCATTACGTCCATCTTAAATCTCAAGACAAAAAAGAGACATCTCAAGTCCATTCCCAAGTCACAGAGAATGAATAACCTCCCGGCTGGCATCACCAAAGTCCATTAAACAGATAAGAGAATAACAGATATTTAAAATTTCTCTCCTTTCAGTCGCGCTCGCATAACGATCGAAGCAGAACAAAATGAAAGCGCCGTCACTAGCGCCAACTCCTTTTCATTAATTTTGCGCCCCGGCTTTTTTTTGCGCGCTAGTCTCCCCCATTTTTTGCTCGCACTTGCTCTCTTCCTCATTTCGTGGGCGCACTGCCATCCTGCGAGCGAAATCCTTTTAAAATCTCGGACCGAGAGGATGGAAGCTCCTCGTTCCATCCAGCTTTTTAATTAAGCCGGGGGAGGACGACTCCGGCTCGTAGCCGCGACTTGTCGATAAATGTTTAACGAAGGACCGGCTTTGGTGCTCTGTAAGCCTGGGAGATTTTCGCAGACGTTCTCTAGTATTTTTATTTGTTGGGTAAGCCATGTTCTTTTGTTAGTACAACTATTTTGCCGTGTTACGCAGGATGATGTGGGTGCAGTGATTTTGAGCGTTTAGCATTGGAACTAATGGAGGATTGTTTTGTTTTAGTTTAAAAATAATATTGGACGCAATAGAACCGTAGAATTAAATATATAGTTAGGAAATTTGAAGCTTCGTTTTGGTTTTTAATACAATTTGTTTTTCATGAAATATGATATTTATTAAAAATGTCCTCCTCAATTATTAATAAATTCAATGTAAATTGATTTGACTTGCATAATAATAACTTTTTGAAATACTATATAGTTAATTGAAAATCTATATTCAAATTTTCAACTCCAAATAAAACTTTTCTGGAAACAAACTTTTTAATAAATTCAATATTACATTGATCTACATAATAACAATAATAAATTTAATTGGAAACCTATATTTAAATTTACAACTCCGAAACAGTTTTTTTTTCGCAAAAGTTGGAATGACAGTTTCCGCGAACGTAACTAGTGAGTAATGTGTTTTCAAATGTTTTACAGCGTGAAAATATTCCAAAACTTTTACTATTCACTTCCACTAAACTATTGTGCACGCTCTGTTTACGAATCCGAGATAATTGGTTTTGCAAAACAAGACAAAACGGAATGACTTTCTTTGTGCCTTACGTAACGAAGTTTCACGTTAATTATCACGTTTATTTCACGTTGCGCTCAATTCAAATGCAAATTTTGTCTTTTTCATCTCCCGCAACCAAAAAAACGTAATTTTCGATATAAATATAGTAGTTTCTTTTATTAAAATAATATAATGCATAATAATTCCAGAAATAAAGAACTGCTCTTATCAAAAAAATCAACTTTTTTCAAGATTAATTTTTCATCCTCCTATCACAGTATCACCTTTCTCTTAGCTGTCTCGCAGTTTCGGTTGATTATCCCAGCAACATAATGCACGAAAGACGAGAAGCAACGGTGTGATGTTTTTAACGCCGGAAAATAAAGTTTGCGCAACGAATTAACTTGCGTTCTAGTCGCCTCGAGCTTCGTCACGAATTGCGAATTTTTCCAGTATGTGAATTAATATTGAGGTGCCAGTTTGATGATTTTTAAATATGATTTTTACATTTTCATGGAGTTTTTTAAGGGCATTGTGTATTAATATTTACATAAACAAAGATTTATCTTAAATCAGAAAATTGTTAAGAAAATTAGAATTTAGAAAAGTAGAGTGTTTTTAAAAATTATCCAGCCTTTTAAAGTATTTCTATGATGTTTCTACAGTTCAATTTTTTTTAAATAAATAAATCTTTTCATTTCCTGGATAACATAAAAGACAAAATTAAAAAAAAAATAAAAGCCAAGTTAATCTGAAATTAAGAATGGTGAGAAAAAAAATATCTCACAAGAGTCCATTTCAAGCGGACCAGAATACGAAAAACTTAAACCGTCGCTCGCAAGATCCGACGTCGACTAAGCAATTCTCTGAGAGTCCATATAATACCTCCTCCTCTGTCAGGTAAAAGGGACCCGTGTCTCCCCGTTCCCCCCAGCGGACGTCCGTCGCTTCCTTTTTCATCTTTTTGTTCCAGGAAAGCGGAGAGTCCAGTGAAATAATTTTCGTTATCGCAGCGTCTCGGCTCACTGTGCTATCGGAGACCTCGAGACCAAGTCGAGTTCACGCTCGAGGAAAAAAAGAGCGAGAATCAACTTTCGAGGGTGTACATTCACGGCGCGACGGTAAAAATTACCTGGGACAGAAGTAGAGTCGAGATAAAACTGAGAGAAGAGGAAAAAAATTTTTATACATAAGTCGGAAGAGGAAATTAAAAAGGTGAGCGGAAGGCTCTTTGCTTGAGTGCTTGCAAGACTAAATTGAGCCGGAGAAGAAAGTCAAATTTGAATTGACTTTACGGAAATATTTTGAATGTAAGCAGGTAGATATTATAATTTTTAGTATTCGAGGTGATGGACAAATTGACTAATGAGTCCAACAGACTAATTTGACTCCTTTCAGAATCGGCTTTACACCCAAGTCAATTTACGTAATTGACCCGTCCCAAGGGTTCATACATGTTACTGACCATCGTCACGTAACTTGACTTAGGTGTACGGCAGCCACTTAACTAACCTAAAATTAATGTTTGTCCAAAACCATCATTCACAAAACTGAAACAACAACATTTAAAATTTTAAAAATTCCCGACTTCGCGTATACTCACACATACTTGCAAACCACCCACGCACGCCACCTCAACGTCTGCCTCGAGCCTGAATCAGCAAACGACAGTTTAGCCAAAGGCGCGAACTATCGCTTTCATCTTTCGCCGGGGAAATACGAGTTTCTTCCAACCTATCATCCCGTACTCACACACACACACACACACACATACACTAACGCAGCGAAGCGGCCAGCTCAGCTTTCGCTCTCGTCAAAGCGAGCGCGGCGGCCCGCCGACGATTAACTCGATAACGCGGCGTCAAAAGGAGGCGCGTATAATAAAGAGTCCGGACTTGCATCTGGTCGGTGCCAGCTTGAAAGGAGAGAATCGACGAAAGCGAGAGCGCGATGATACATTCCGGGAAGCGATGGACGCGTTCGCCGAGGGATGAGCGCGGCTTTTATTCGCGGGAGGTGCGGGGGAGGTGGGAGGAGGATCGATTTGAGCGTCTGCGCGGGTGTATCGAGTGCTGTACCTGGAAGACATAAAGCCGAGCTTTTGAAAGCGAATCTAAGCGTGTTTGGGAACGGCTCGCTCGGCTTTTTTCGGCGACATTGGCTCAAGGGTAAGAGAAATTGAAGTACGCTTTTTATGAGGCTGGCTTCGCGGAATGGAGCGGATAAAAATAACGTTTGACACTAAATATGTTTAGGTTATACTACGTTTTAGATATTAAATTTGTGGTTTATGAAAAAGTAAACGCGTGAGATAAAACCCTGAAAATGTATCAATATGACAACGATACTTTTAGTCTTTTATGTTAACATAAATAATACACAATTATTTATATATTTATTAGGTGACACACGCGTGTCCTGGATGCAAATAACTCCATTATTAGAGCATCGATTTCAAGCACAATAACGTATTAAAAGCACTCTATTAATAGATCCAGAATGGACTATTCCGTCTCATATCCTCCTCTAAATTTCAAACATCATCCTCTCAATTTCCCTTTTAGCAATGTCAGTTGTTCTCTTCCAAACGTATAAAAGTGCAGTCCGAAACTAATCGCAACTAGCACATTCAATTTCCGCGGATTCTGAATTGAAGCAAAAGTAACAAAGCAGTTCACGGGTTATTTTAATCAGCGATAGCAACGATGTATAATTATCGAGGCATCGATCGGTCATGATTAAAAAGAAATCGAGGTCTCGAGAGCGCGAACGAGTTAAAAATATAAATAAAAATACTTGAAAAAATTGGACATATACCTTTTATTAAGATCTGGGTTATCATATAAACATAATTATTATTTACGTCAATTCAATTTAAACAATTCATGTTTCAAGTAATTAAATATATTAAATCTCAACTCAAATTGTTATATTTTATTTTTCTTATCCCATCCAAACCAAAATTAATTAAAATCAGGAATATCTCTTTTTTGTTTATAATCAAAATTTTTAAAAGATTCCGAATGTTGGGCAATTTTCCGGCCAGCGGTCGTTAAAATCCGGAAACGCGAGTAGAGCACGACAAAGCTTATAAATCATGCAACTTTTATGCGGGTATATATCTCGAGCTCGACGTTCAAAGTGCATATTCCCGAGGTAGAGAAACTGCAAGAAAGTTTTCGTTCAGCGCTGAGAGACAGATCAGCCGAAGTTTGACTGATTACTTGTTTTAATAAGTTACAAGCAATTATGAAGGCACTTTCGTAATTGAAAGTCAACTTTTGTGCTTATTTATTTAAAGGATGTTGTATGCAGTGAAATAAAGTTATAAGGGAATTTTGAAGCTTATGATGATTGTTTAATATAAGAATGTCCGTCTAAATAATTGTTTTATGTTTGGAAAATATTTAATGTTTTGATTTTTCATAAATAGAATTAGATGGAAATTCTTATGATATTTTAGAATTTATTCTTAGCTGCAGATGTTCTGGAAATGTTATTTTGGTAGAAAAGTTATAATTGTATGCAACTTAATCTACTAAATATACGTGGGTCACGCATGCCAGAACATCTGTGTATGTAAGTTAAATATAATTTTGAATTTGTTAAATATGCTTAGAAAAAATAAATAATTTTTTCATAAACATTTTATATGTGTGAATATCAAATAATTAAATTTTGTAAAATGTACCTAAAGTTTTTTAAATTACAAAAAATACCTTTTTAACTCTTCATGTTTGTAGTTTCAATTTAATGAAAATTATAACAATCACAATTTATCATGAGACTTATTGGTTAATTGATAATAACGCCTAATCGCCTTACAACCGGATACCGTTACACGCAATAATTAAATAATCCTAGCTCCGCTATTAATCAACGCTGCTAACTTTGTCATCTCCACAGACCACCTAATCCACTCTGATGCGTCTTAAATTTCTCATTAAAAGCGTAGCAATGCCCGCACACACACGTGTTACATCCCCCGATAATTACAAAGCCCGTCGGGGTTCGTCTAATTTCCTAATTTGTATCTTACTACCTGAGAAAATCCATCTACTGTCAGATACAGCACAGAATTGTCTGCTCCATAGTGAAAATTTACGGTTTTCTCAAGATTTACGCTATTACTAGAAATTTGGTAAATTTTACTATATTAACCATTATTTCATTTTAGAAATTAGTCTCATCTTTCGAGAAAACTATACTAATATTTAATATACAATTTTTCTCCAAAAAGTATTTTTTATCATTTTTATTATTTATATTACGCAATGCCTTTTTAACAATCAAACTCATGCATCTTCTGCTAATACTGCAAAAATACAAACAATAACCAAAACAATAAATTCCCATAATCCACCCATCCACATAAATAAAACTCACTACTCAACACTAACCCTCGCCAAAGTCCCTTGACAAACAAAGCGCCTCAGTAGCCAAAAGTTCGCCTAACTCTCCGCGAGCCGGCAGCTCGATACTACGTCAGCGACTTGTCCACTCTATTCTCTTCCCATCCGCGGCAGCAGCCAGCTGCAACCCTCGCGCCTAGCGTCGAAACTCGCCGGGGCATTCGGCACGTGTATACGCGCGTGTGTGTGTGTGGGTGCCTCCGCGCCGCCGTCGGTTGCTGCAGTGATTAATAGCGACTTGTCCGCGCGGTCGAGCTGCGCGGGGCTCGATACTCCTGTACGGACGATCATTGCTCTGGCCGCTAATAAATCAACTGTCTAATAGATCGACTTCCTGCGCGGGAGCTACTGATGGGATTGTTCGAACCGATAAGCTATTTGGTCCTGGAGTCGTGGATCTTTTCGGCTGGATTCGCTCGTTTTTAGTTAAGGGATCGTTTTGGACGATAGAGCGAGGGTTGGGGGTGGAGGTGGCGAGGAGGTTCAGGTTATTTTCGCGTTAGAGCTATTAAGTTTGGATTAAATTAAGATGTTCGTAGGTTTGGTGTATTGTTAGCAATTAGCGAGGCTAGTAACAGAGGCTGGATTGTAACTTGTAATTACATTTTCGTGGCTCGGATATACCCTACTTCGTTAGCTGATATTTGAATAATATTTGGGCCGATTAGTATGAAATTTAAGAAAAATGAATTTAACAAAATTGAATTAGCAAACTTACCAAATTCTCTAATAACTACGGTAAAGCTCAAATAATGATAATTCATCCATATTTTGATTAACCAAAATATTCAAAAATAATTACTGGAGCAATCCGCCAAACAAATCTACTCCAAAATCAGCCCACCAGCACCCTCAAAATCCAACTCGCAAATTACTCAACTCAGCAACCCCATCCAGAACCTAAAAACTCCCTGAAAATCGATGCGACCCATCCCAAAGCCCAACAATCGTATAATCAGCCATCCACTCGTGTCGTCCCGCCGCCAATGACGCCGCGGCGGCGCAGAGTCATCGAGAGTGACCCGTCGTCGGCGACGCTAATGAAAATTCATCGCTCTCCTCTCGCCGTCGCGACAGCCTCTCTCTCTCTGTTTCCCTTTTCGCGCAGCAGCAGCGCCGCACGCTGGTGGTGGCTCCGCGGACCATACTATTGATCCGACCAAGCTGGCTGCTGCTGCCGAGAGGGAATGGGATATGGCGCTAGGTTGAGAGACTCAATTTGTGCGAGAGCTAAAGTATGACGGGGGAGTAGCAGTCGACGACGGGGCGAGATCGATGTAACGCACTTTTTTTCAGCCTGGTTACGGGTGGCTGGGTTTTGATGGATTTTTGCATATTTTTTGAGAGGTTGGGGTGGCGATGGGATGCTCGAGTTTCAGTTCATTATGGTGGTGGAACTTTGGTAAGAGAAAATTGGTTAGAAATATTTTCGGACTATTTTTAATGCCTTATAAATAGTTTGAACATTACGAATTCTATTTTATTTAAGCTTATCAGTACAATGCCAAGAATATATATTTGATAAAATGAGCTTTTCATCGACGATAACCACGTTTATTCTCAAAATAGTACCTTGTTCGAAACCATCATCATCAGAAATTTAAGGTCACCCCTAAACGTAACAGTCCAATCAAAAGCAACATCCCACATTAATACTTCGCTACAGCACTCATAACATAGCACCAAACGACTTCAAAAACCACCCACTTTAAGAAAGGAGCAAAAAGCCTCCATCAAAAAAAATCCTCACAGAATCACCGTCGATCTTTGAACGTGCGCCCAGCCATGAGCCGGGCAAGGGTTATACACAAGAGAGCCCCAAGAGATCATCAAGCGAGATATCCCAAGAAGTGCGTATCATATCCTCTGACTCGCCAATCATCGCCAATCTGCGGGGGAGCACGCACAAAAGGCTCGAGCGCGAGAGGGCACACAGACAGGCAGATCGGTGGGCTTTCGATGCAGCCGCTCGATCTTTCCGATCGACTGACCTTCGAACGGATCGTGGCTGGAAAAAATTCACGCTCTGACGTCATTGATGGGATCAGAATGCTTTTAACTTTGTTGATTTTGTTGATTTGCTGAGAGATGCTGAATCGGCTGGTGTCGCTCGGAGAGCGAAGAAGGATTTTTGTTTGGTTATTCAAATGTTTGGAGTATTTTTAGATAAGTGCTTGAATTTCATTTGGTTTGACTTTTCAATTTAAAGAAATAATCCTTTTTCAATGATATGTAGTCATTCAAATTTGTTTTATGATTGATTAAAAATATGAATTTTAATATAAATTTATTGACAATTTATATGAAAAGCTGTAGGTATTGACGTGCGTTTACAAATGTAACGGAAATTCAAGCATCCGAATACTGATATGTCGAAAATTACGTAAATGACGATTTAAAATATAATTGAAATTCTGAAACAATAGAATCAATTTAAAATTTTTCACATTTTATGAAAGCATAAATATTCATTTCAAACTTAATGAAACATAAAATCTTCTTACATTATTATTATTAATCATTATCAAATACAAACCTGTAACTTTTTCTCTTAAATAACAAACTGCACCTCACCAAGCTGATCCAAATAAAAACCAACTTCGGGATTGGATTGCGGGAGGACAACCACCTGACAGACTGGAAGCGAATAAAACAGTGACACGCAAACACGGAAAGCTAGTCTAGTCCCGCGCGCGCGCGGCTTTCAAGCTTACACAGCATCGCGCCGCAGGACTGACAGTCCTTTGAGAATTCAGTCGGCGCGCTCCGCGCACGCGGCTCATCCTAAACGAAATTTTCTCTCTCCTCCCCGTCCGACTTGGGCTTGAAGCCGGCGATATAATACTCCCCCATCTACCTCGCTACTGTGGCAGATGGACTCCGAGGAAAAAAGTTGCACGCATTTTCGAGCTTTCGTCGCGGCGAAAGAAAGAACGGCGCGACAGGTTTTTGCCCTTTTAGCGGCAGATGCGAAGAGATGAGAGATAAGAGGATAGACTTGGGTTGTCGGGGAGGTTTGTAAAAAGAAGAATTTGGTTCTGACAATGGAATTCGAAATTCTTAATTTAGGTATTGTTCCTGCAATTTTCCAAATCTAGTTTGTTATATTTGATATAGAAATACTACATTGTTCGAGTAATTAAAATAAAATTATATTTTGAAACCGTATTTAAAAATTGTTAACCCATATTTATAAATGAATAAAAAAACTTCAATCTTCATGCAATATTAATGTAATATTAGATTTGAGATAAAGTACAAGAAACAACTCCTGAATAACATTACTGCGTATCAATACACCCTCTGTCAAAAATTCCTCGCAACATTCAGCTCCTGCGCTATCAACCGCTCAATCAGCCCCGTTTCAAAACCCCCCTTTCTCCCAACAAAAAAATCCAAAGAATCAAAAGAAAGCCCTGCACCCACAATTTTTGCCAACACAGCAAAAGTAACGTTATATAATAAATATAACAAGCCCGGACAGCGCGAGCAGAGCACATTACACAGCTATAGCTCGGGCACGTGTAATCCGGGCGCATCGCCGTTGCTCCCAGCGCGCGAGGCCATCGGCGTGCACTTTCAATTAAGAGCTGCACACAGAGAGCCCAGGCTCTCGATCTCCGGCGCGCGAGCAGCACAAAGTCCGTAATAACAACCAGCGCTGCTGCTGCCTTGCCTCGCGCTCCTCGTTCTTTTTTTTTCCCGTCCTCCGCCTACTCCGCTCGCCGCGCGCGTCTAATTGTTTAAGTAGTATCAGATAGCGGAGGATGAGGCGAGGCCTTGTTTCGAGCTTGGAAAATGCCGGGATTTTTGCCGCGGACCGATCGCAGCGGGGTCTGCGATGTCGGGGTTTTGTTGGCTTGTGTAATGGAGATGAAGTTTGAGATGAAGTTTTGATGAGCGAGTTTGATTTGGAACGTCGTGGAGGTTTGTTTGATGGGTGACGTGGGTCTGACTTGTCGAATTTTAAGATGCGATTCTTATTAGCGAGGTAAAACAAAATTTAAAATTATTTAATTATTGTTTTAAAAATCTTTACTTAATGAGATAGGAGTTTACAATTAAGGTGGAGAAACAAATTACAGTTATAATGTAACGTCAATCTTCTAGTCTATAACGTGATACACATTAGTGATACACATTAGTGAGCGACCATTAAATCATAATTGAAACATTAAAAGATTAATTTTTGATTCGCTGTACGTTTATCAGACTGACTAAACTTTTTCTGGTCTAC
>JAPYZA010002215.1:0-18357 GCA_030522685.1 Eupelmus azureus | reverse complement strand
TAAATTAATTTCAATTATTTTTATACGATTTATAATCAAATAACTCTACGCTGAAAGTCTTAACTTACCTATTCATAATACTAATTTTAAATAAAAAAAACAAATATGTTTTTCATTAAAAAAAAATAATTTATTCAAATATTTTTTTAAGAGTACAATGACATTAATTAACTTTATAAATAATTTTATCAACGTTAATAATTTTAAGACTAAACTATTGTTACAAATATAACGATTAAACATATATATATATATATATATATATATATGTATATAAAATAATATAAAATAAAAGTTAAATTTGTACTTTAAAATTAATCCATTGGGTAGGTTTGTAAATAAATAAAGCATCATTGTTTGCGTAAAAAAGTATAATTAAATCCCAAAAATACTGTTAACATCATTAATGATGCTTTCACAATTTAGAGATTCATGTGAAAAATGTATCTAAAATATATTAACAAGTTTACAATATTTAACATGATATGTATGTTATTTACAGTGAAGAATCTCATTTAATTATATACATTTAATTATGCAAATTCTAAAAAATGAATTCTAAAAAATTATCACAATAAAAAATTGCGAAGATGATTCGTTCTTAAACTTAATTAAGCGCTTTTATGAATGACTTAATAGTAGCTAGCTAATGTACAAATTACATTTTTCTTATGTTCTAAGAGATTGTTCTTTGACGTTTTATGCTTTTTTTCGTGGTAAAACCAAAACTAACATTGCACACACTGAAACAGAAAAATAATAATGTTCATAAGTTACAGTTCATAAAAATGAAAGCTTATTTATGTATTTAAAAGTTTAAAACAATTAATTTTGAAGCTCGTATATTTATTTTAGAGTCGAACCCAAAAAGCCGGTCAAACCCCTTTCACCTTTAGTTTTGCATAATTTACGTCACTATTTAATGAAGATTTTAACGTGCCAAGCTTTATAAAGTATAAAATCTTTAAAAATGTTAAAGTTCTTAAATAGTTATTAAGAAACGTAAAAAGTCAGAATAGAAAATATTAAGCTCAAAAAATAATATTAATATTATTACGACAAACATAATCATTTAATCAATTCGATTAATCTTTTTAATAACATTATTTAAATAAAGAACTTATTTAATAAACTAGAAGTTCACATAAAAAAAATTGTACTTACTCAAGCATACGGATCCAATCATGATGAATGGTCCTAAGCAGTCTAGGGAGAAAAGAACGGGGAATAGTAAGTTTCCTATTACTGCTCCCATTCGACCAATGACCATTGTGATGCTGAGAGCCATTGTTCTGAAAAAGCGCGTAGAGAAAATTAAAACTCTATTAAATATTATTAAAAGTAATTAAAAGAAAAATAAATTAATAAAACTGTAAATTAAAAATAAATTTATGTACGGTATTCATTTGAAGATGTTTAAACTTTTAGAAGGATAACAAATTTAATAAAAAAATCAAAGTAGATAATAATTTAAAAAATGTATGTTCCAGCAAATGTTTGCGTAAACAAGGAAGAAAATTACTTTAAATATTTACAAGAATCATTAACAAAACACACTATAAATATCCAGGAAGAATCTGTATTTGCAATCTCGAAGCATCTCGCTGTTATTGCGAATTAGTTGCAAGTAAATAGTACTCTGAATATGCGCATTATTAAACGAAAGCTTACCTCAATGAAGTCGGGAATATGTCGACAACGACATTATTTACGATCGTACCGCCGATACTCGATAGCGCGACGAATACCGACGAGATGCCGAGAATCCCATTAGAATCTTTCGCCCAGTAAAGAACGCCACAGCAAGAGCCAGCTCCGACAAAGCATATGACTGTCAAAATAATTAATAAATTAATAAAGATTGATCGATTAGTATAAGTCAATGTTTATGACGTAATAATAGTGCAAACGCTTACCCATTAGGATTCTTTTACTGACTATATTGACTAGACTTTTGGCTATCATATAGCCTATGACTGATGCAACAGAGATCACTATTGAGTTGATGTATACTGTTGCATTGACCACATTCTAAACAGAAAAATTTTTCTTCATTAGAGTCAACTTCATTTACATTAATTAATAATATTAGTAATATTTATGCTAACTTTTTGTCTTCATTTTATTACTATAAATAACTTATTATTAATAATTGAAAATTTACTTTTCTTATTCGAATACATTTAATTGGATTAAAATATTTTATGAATCAATATTTTTTTATACTTTATTTATATTTATTTAAAATTACGATACTTACATCATTACACGTGGGAACATCGCTACCGGTACTATTTTGGGGTAATGTACTATTTTTGTAGATTGACTCGCCAATTTTATTGCACATAGAAGTAGCTGGTCCATCATGATGATTTTGATCGTAAGTTTCTAACATTGAAAAAAGCATTGGCATCCAAAGTCTCAAAGTATTTGACCTGTTGAGAATTTAATTGCATTAACACAGGATTATAAATTATATTTTATTTATCATCAACATTTAACAATATGATTATTTTAATTTGATAATATTATATATTTACAAAAAAGGTTTTACTCAAAAATTTAAATAAAAATATAGTTTAAATATTGATTAAACTTACCCAATTGTCGCTCCACACTGGATAAATGCAGTAAGAACAAGCGTGACTACGTTCGGTGGTTGAAAAATCGGTTGAATTTGTTTTAAACTACCCATAACGGTTTCCTTAAAATTAACACCTGTCAGCTTTACGTTATCTTCTTGTTCTAGGTACTTAACCTGCATTAAGAAAAATACATTTAATAATTCTTATAAGATAAAATTGATAATTATTATTTTTATACTTTTTTTTTAATAACTTCCATCAAAGTAATGTATACAGCAAGTGCAAAAATGTTTTTAAAAAATCTAAATTAATTGATTCAAATATTATTATAAAAAACATTTTAAGATTGACTAATATTGACAATTTTATAAAAATAAGTATTAAATTATAAATTTTTACGGCTAACAAATTCATGTTGTCGCAGTTCAAAAATGAACTTACAGGGTATGTGTCAGGCTCCTTTCCCGTGTTCATTGCATAAATTTTACGGAAGACCTCAAGTGCGTCATCGTGGCGCCCTTTGGCCATAAGGAACCGAGGACTTTCGGGGAAGAAATATAAAGCAAAACTGGCAGCTAATCCGGGTATCGTACAGAGTGCCAGAAATAACCTCCAAGATGTGATTTCGATCCATCCCTCTATCACGTTCCATGTCCACGCGTGAGGAATGATTAGCCACGCTAAGCCTGAAATTTTGTATTATTTTATTTTATTTTATAGAAACTAAACGGGTTTATATACTCTTTTAAAAAGAATCATGAATGGCATAGTAACTAATCGTAAGAATAAATCAAAATAAAAATGTATATAAAAATTTACGCAGCTTAATAACGAATCTAATAATATCTATAAAAGAAATAATATTAATCATTAAGTAATTATTTTTAAACCTCTGATAAACCAGCAATTTACGTATGATTTAATTATCATATCATTTTATGAATAAAAATATTATACTTTAAGTTGTTTTTACTACTTATGACGATCAGAAAGTAAATTTTTCCAAGAAATATGTCGGACAAGGTGAGGAAATTTTATTACCCGCATTATTCTCAACAATAAAACCCAAATAATTTCATCAAATCAACTACTGTCTACATGATATAACTGATAAAAGACTGTATAATTTTGTACGCATAGTACTTTTATAGAATTTCTACCGAGTTTGTGCTAACAGTGGATTTACTTATCTTGAAAATGCCGTGAATGTTAACATCGGTTATCAGTATTATTAAAAAAATTTGCAAAGTTGATTTTCTAACACATCTGAAAACTACTTTATTCGAGTCTTTAAACAAATTTGTTTCTTCCTCAATAAAAACGTTTTTATTACATTCAACTTTTAAAATGAACTGTTTTATGAAATAATTCTTTGAATACGTGTAGCACGCAAATATGATATCCAAAACTTAAAAAAACAAACGATTTAGTCCCAATTTTTAGTGTATTTGCATTGGTAAATAATAAATCAAGGAATTAGCTTAAATTAAAAAAACCCGTATGAAATATTAATGTATGTTTGAACGATAGTTGTGACGAAAATTTTAGCGTCAATATAATCAAAATATTATCAGAGAAACGTGTCATATACTTACAGGACAAAGAGATGTTACCGAGAGCGAATAAAACACCCATCCACATGTACACCTGAGCTCTGAGATGTTCGCCATGCACCTCAGCTATATATGATTGAAGTGCTGCATATGGACCCGAAATACTAAAAATTGAATACCAGTCTAAATTATAATAGGATTCGATATGAATTATAAAATTTTGAGAAATTATATATGTCGATGAGTACTTACACAATTCCGTCGATGAGTTTGAAAAGAATCAGTAGCCAGGATGTATGACTGAAACTACTAGCTAAGTTACAAAGGGCAGTGCAAAAAAAGCCATAGACCATAACTTTTCTACGGCCAACCGCGTCTACGATAAAACCCCAAACAAAGGACGTTATAATCATCCCTAAAAAAAGAAGAAATATGGTTATAAATTTAAGCAGCATAATTTAATAATGCATTATCAAAGTTGATTAAAGTTAAATAGGATTGAACGATATCGTGATTAAAATTTAATTGATATTTGCCTATCGTTATAAGATTATCAAATTAATTGAAATAAATCTTCACCAATTCTAAATTAAAAGGTTAAATTAAAAGTTGTTTGTTGTAAGTATTTGCATATGTATATAGATATAAAAATAGTTTTGAATGATATAAGAATGTAAAAGTTTCACTCTATGTAGATTAAAAAATTAATTCGTTGTGTAGTTTCTTGAATATAGTAATTGTATTGAAAATAAAATTTGCATATAACATTTTTTATTCAGCGGTATCTTTGTTATTCGCATAAAATGAACAAGCCTATGTAATTATCTATTTGAATTTTGTAAATCAACGTTAATTTACAAAAATAATTATAACATGTTAATTTTCCTTTGATTGGCGACACATTCTTGCAATATCAGAAGATACTGTTATAAGACTGTGACGTCATAAACAATTTCGAACTTCTTTAACGTCTTTGTTTATAGATTTTTTTTGAGAAAATTCAAACAATCCACAAAAAAGTAAGATTTAACCTACCAACGTATAAAATAAAAAAATTCATGCGAATATTCAATTGTTTAGATCTCTACACTGAGAAAAGAAATTTTTGAATTTTTCTAAGATTCTTTTCTCAGTATAGTGATTAAAATATGTTTGATCGTATAATTTTAATGTCAACAGAGTTTTAAGTAATGGTTGGAAAATCTGACAGCACAATATTTACACACTTAATACACACAACATTTCAAATATTTACTATACTCATATTTATCCGCATAAAAATATTTGCTTATCTCATACATTCATATTTATGCTTTTAATTACATATATATAACTTTTGGATTATACATTTGATAATTCTATCATCGTAATTTTCTAGACATTTTTATACTCTTTTTCTCAGTAATGTTAAATACTAACTAATGTTAAAGATCAAAATAATTTTTGGCAAACAAAATGTTATCAATGGTTAGCTACAATGTTAGTAAGTTTTGAAAACGAATAAGACTGAAGCGTCATAAAAAAGAAACCATCTGCATAAAACTTAACTCCGCATTGAAAATTGTAAATGATGTTTATGAGTAGTAAATCGTTTAGTAAATAGTTTAGTAAAAACTAAACGCAAGCACCGACCTTTTTTTTCGTTTTGGTAATCAGTTAATATTAAAAAAATTGAAAAGAAATTTTAAACTGTGTCGGGTACAATGACACGCTCGCGTTATATGCGTCACATGATTATACCGTTCGTTATGATATAATGGCACGTGTACGGGCTTTATATTCGTCTAAGTACACTTCTCACCTCGTTACAGCATTCCGCGAAAAAAGCGACTTTTTAAATTGCTCTTTTATTTGTCTATTAATAAATTATATATATTCTATTATTAGTAAGAAATCGCGCGTCTCTAGACTCGTGTGTGATTAATCGTCAGCGTTCGAAAAATTCGAGATTTCACGCAATATGTGTGAACAAAGCCGTTTACGTAATTACTTTTACGGATTTCTTTTCCGCGACAATATAGTACCGTACGCTCAGTGCCAAAGCAGAAATCGGCTCGTAGAACCGGAAAACCCAGCAGAAGAGCGGATCTTCGCTGCGTCAAGGGACATTAGGAGCAGATAAAAGAGTGGCTACGCGTCGTATTTTTTTCGTTACACGTGTGTTAGCAAAACCATTCATTTATTGAATAAAAGACTCAGTTGATCGAGTAGTAGCTGTAATTGATGAATAATTCTTTTTTATACTTTAAGTAAATATCTTTTATTTAATTAAATATATCGATGATTACGTAAGGCCATTATCGATTAGAGGAATTTGCATGATATGCCGCTATATTTAGCAGGCCAATAGCTAATACTAAAAATATTAATCATCATGCAAAACTTTTAATGTATTTAAAATATTATAAATTAATAATTATCATTAAATTCAATAATGGCATTCAAAATTGTTAACAACTGGCGCATTAGCCCAGTAGCATATTTACCCGATTACCCTAATCAAATCTTGATTTGCACTGCGATAAACGCAGAAAATTGATCAAATATATGTATCTTGATTATTTTATATCTATAATGCAATCTTCAATGTTCAATAAAACAGGTGATTAAACGAAATCAGGCATTGTCGGTTATTGCATCTTAGCTACTGGATTTAACAAAGTCCTTCAATCAGCTTAAGGTGTTAAGAATCAATGCTCAAGTATGTGATATTAAATTTCTTCAAAGAACCTAAATAATATTAATCTAATAATCCTCTAAAGTTCAAGCACAAACAACTTTCAAATAAAAAAATATGAAAATTTAAAGTAATTTATGACACAATAACTATACTATCGATCACTGAGCTATCGCT
This sequence comes from Eupelmus azureus, assembly GCA_030522685.1. NCBI lineage: Eukaryota > Metazoa > Arthropoda > Insecta > Hymenoptera > Eupelmidae > Eupelmus > Eupelmus azureus. The sequence continues at coordinate 11,365 of JAPYZA010002215.1, read as the reverse complement.
AACTTAATTTTAATCTCTAAAATCAAGCACTTTTTTCTGTAAAATAAATTAAAGAGACGCAAAGGTAGTGACTTACCGGCAAAAGACATGGAGTTGAGCATCCCCTTATCGAGCATCGTAAGCTTGAGTTCGCACTCCGCCGAGGGTAGGACGAAGGACATGGACGTGGACGCGTAGATGTTGGCCCAGCAAACTGGCAGCATGGCCAGCAGTAGCAGATAATTGAATTTTCCATTGCCTAGAGGAATGCAATAATAACCGTGCGAGATTAATTTAAACTGTTTGTGGAATCTTTCACCGCGGTGGGTCGTTAGACGATTATAGAATTATGGGAGATCATTCTAGGAGCAATCGTTAAAATGCAATTGGAAAAGTTTTACAGTTTTTTGAGATTGTTAAATTAGCGGCAAATTTGCTAGATACGTTGTTAATGCGTTTGAAAAATAAAAAATAAGTGAGTAATAATATTTCCAGTTTTGCGGTATGTTTAACCCTTTGATATCTCTGAATCATGTCTTGTGAATTTGAAATCAAATATTTACGTATAAGATAGTGCTTATTTTAGCACATTTTTCATAGGATTTCATCACAAAAATAATTATGAGACAGAAGAAAAATAGTATAAGAAAATTATTCCTTATTAATCATTTATCTACTAATAATTTTTTGATGATATTACAATATTAATGATTTGATCTAATATAATTTTAATTTTAAAATATATATTCTTTGATATCAAAGAGTTAACACTGAAGCAGTTTAAAATTTTTAAGTTACTTTAGTTTACATTGTTATCAACACGTCATTTAATTATTAAATTATATATATACATACATTATAATTAAAATAAAAATAAATATTACATTTCTAATAAGTTTTTAAAAAGGGGGTACCGGGAATAAGAGGCAATTATCTGTTAATTTATTAATAATTGTAAACAAACAACTAGTGACTATTAATTAACAGTATAATAATTGTAAATCGACATAAATTTTATCAATACATTACCACAGTATGTGAGAATATTGAAAACCCAACAGTTGGGAAACCCACACACGACAGCCCTGAATAATCAATGACCCACATAATGCTTATCCTATTAAAATTTAATTTTATTGAGAAGGACATCCTCGACATATATGCATTTTTTTGTACACATACGTGAATAACTAAGAAAATTTTTGGACCGAAGTTATTCACGCGCAGATTAAGTGAGGTAAGCGTGAGATAAGTTGCAAGTTTCGCATCAGAGAGTTTTCATTTCGAAAAAAAAATATATTTAAAAGAAACCAGTTTGCGTAAAATTATCGTACTAGTAATGTACGGAAATTTTCTTTTATGATGCTATTTATCTATAACTTGTATTGATAATCGGGACTGGGCATATTAAATGATCGTCATTAAACATTGAATGCAATAAAGAAATTCGTTTTGAGTCATAATTTAGAAACAAAGTGGCATGAGTAATTTAGCTGTCATCTTACTTGAATATATGCAAAAGTAATCTCATATAGTGTAGACTTAGAGATTGTATGGATATAATATACAATTCTTTTTACACTATAAACAAAACTTTAGTATTAAAATTTAATTCGAGCATTATGGTTTCATATGTAGGCAGTTATGCAACTTTTACGATATTAGTACAGTTAAAGAAACAAACATTTAAGTAAATACATATATAAAATGTGTAAAGTAAATAAATAATAATTAATCTAGATAGCGATAATAATAGTAATAAGAAACTTCAAATTACCTGTGAGTGTGATAGCTCGTTCAAAATCCACCGGCCCCTCGTCGGACTCAGACTTTTGACCACAACCTTTAAACAACAAACATGAACGATCAGCATCAGAATCACATTTTTTTGCCTTGTATATACAACAATCGTGTGTGAACTACAAACAATAAACGTGCAGAAAATCTCGTATCACACGCACAAAGCGAATTTCTCGATGAAACAATTACAAAAGCATGATTAAACTCTGTACCACGCGCGCACAAAAGTAATACCATTCGGCGCAAGAAGCAAAAATCTAATACAAGCGAGAGACATCTAAGGTTTGCACAGATCACACACTAGGATTTAGCATCGCCTCGTTAATACTTGCCGTCATGTTTCACCGGTGACTTCATCACATATCCTGCTTCACGATCACGCGAAATTTCGGCACTCGGAACAATTGTTTACTAATACAGGTAGCCTCTTAGCCGAAAACTGGCGACGCTCGCGGTCACAGCACACACTGGGCTCTCTGCTCGCGTTCTCCAAAACTCCCGCCCGGATCGCCGAGGACTCGTCCCTACGCACAAAGCCTCCTCTCCCTCTCGACGATCTACAAGCTCGGACGGCGAGTCTGGGCCGCGCGCGCGTCTCTGTCACAAGCCCGTCACTCTGGCCGCAGGATCAATGGATCGGTTGCAAGCGACGAAATCAAGCCGGGGAAAATCGAGCGCTCGCTGGATGCACTCGGCTCTCTGGCTCCTCTCTTCGGCTGCACTCTCCAAATACAAGAGTAGCAGCGGCTGCAGCTGCGGCGGCGGCGGGCAACGGTAGCAGCGATCAGCAGTTGTGTCCGTTCTGGTGGGGAACGCCGCCAAAGAAATTAAAAGTGACGAGCACCGCGCGTGGACAGCGATCGCGGGGGACTGCAAAAAAGATCGCTCTCTTCACGTCGTGGGAGTAGCCGTGTGCCAGCGGTCTGACGATTAGAAAAAACGAAAAAAAAGCGACTGCGCGCTTTTTCCGGCTCTACAAATCGCGCACTATAGGATGATTTATATACTCGATCTCTTGAGCTCCGTGCCTCTTGATTTCCGTCTCTCGAGGTAGAAAATTAATTAGCGCGTTATCGATCGGTTCGGCTGCGATCCGTATGCTTTGGTATTCTCCTGGAGAATGAGAAGCTCCCTGGCGGCGGGCTTTTTTAAATAAAGCGCTCCCGCGAACAAGGCGGCCCGACGCGCGCCTGATAAGAGAAGAAGGTAGATTTCCAAAGGTGTTGGCGACGCTCGGAGCGCGCGTGCTCGTGATCCCGTCGACATTTACTATCGGCCCGATATACTTGACGATCTGTTGATCTTTTCCATTTTTCTGCTATAACGATGCCTGCGAGAAAAAGCGGGGTTGAGGCTCTTTGCTCTGGCACTCGAGCTGGATGCCCGATCTGATGGAATATGTCATTTACCGAACGCTCGAGGTAGAGGCGTCATCGTTCACTGGAAAATTTTCGCGGCCGTAAGGGTATGTTTTCTTTTCATCGCAGTGTGTATTGATCTTTCGCGTGTGAACGCATCCGATAAGATAATTATTGATGAGGTTTAACGACGATTTCTTCGCTTTTTTCTCGAGAATTGAGTTTTTGATTTATCTTCGATCAGGATGTTGTGTACGGAGAAACACCGTCGCCGCGATGCTGCGCACACTGGAAATTTTTCGTTGCTTCGTTAGCGAGAAAGTTTGTGCGAGGAAAGCTTATTTCTTTCTAAACATAATAGCTGTCTGATTTACAGTAATTGTCGTTAATTAGTCGGTATATTTAGACAGTTGATTTTTTTCGCTCGCGATACGGTGATCGAAAATTTACCTCCTTGGGTGTAGAGTTCAAATACCAATTAATTATCGATCGTCTCATATTATAATTTCTCGAGCTAATGTTCAAGGCAAGTTTTTTTAGTCTTTTTTATCGGCACTATCAAGACAATTTTTTGTCGTGCACTGAGCTGCAGAAGGAAATAGTCGTCATTATTGAATTTACGTAAATTCGTGCATGATACACTTGAGCAAAATGAGCTTGTTTCGAATGAAGCTGACATAAAAACTTTAGATTATATTTATATTATATGATGTATTTAGAATTATGTTTTTTTCTCACACATTCCTGATTAATTATCTCATTATTTAACGTGACTTATATTCTATTATTATTGAAGAATACAAACACTCATGCAAAAATTCCTTATGATTACTTAAAACTAGAGATGAAAAATTAAATCTAATCAAGAGATAAATCGTAAAGTAGGATATTGTGATAATATTTTTATTGCGTCTTTGATCAATATCAATGGTTTAATCAATATCCTTAATATCTAGAAAAGTTTTCAAATTATTTGTATTTACTGTAAAATTGGTAACTCAGGATAGAAAAAATTAAAGGTTAATCAGACTTTCAGTGTATTAACTATTTCAGTGTATACAATCGATCCTAATATAGTTTGAAGAATTAAAATTGAATAATAAATTAATCTAAAAACTTAAAACAATTGTCCTACTTATGGTTTTTACAATTACACCAAAACGTAGACGTGACGTAGTTGATAAGATAAGCAGGTGATGATTTCATAGAAAGCATATTAATAAAATCGGCCTTTCTGCTATTACTCATTAGAATAAAATGGATACCTATTTTGATTGCTTAAACGAAAAAACAACGTTTTAAAAAAATTCTCCCCAGAGTAGAAACAGTGTTAAGGAACAAAATGATTTCAGTTCAATATAATAATTTGAACCTATACGAATAATAAACACTCAGCAAAACGAAAGGACGTAACTCATAAATTTTGGATTTCGCAAACTTATTTCTTCGCGTACGTATTGGACGCATGTACGGTGAGAGTTTGAGGCTCAGTATTTTCGGTTGCAATGTTCAGACGATAAATACGGAAAACAATTTAATGAGTGAAAGGCATGATTGCAAAAATGATATTAAATTCGAGAACTGGTAAAAATGTGCGTCAATATAATCATAAAAAAATAAACAAAGTGTTTTCAACGCTTTTACAAATTAATAAATAGATTTATAAATCTAAATAAAATCATAATTTAATTGTCCCCTAAACGAGCACACGATGGTGACATTAAAAATCGAATTATTGAACGATCGAACATTCAGAGCTATTTGAAAAGAATTTTTGAGACAAAACAAGACTCACAAAATTTTAGCTTAGGCAGCACAAGAGGCCACGTTGGTGTGCTCTTTGAATTTGCGCTTTGCAACACAAGTATGAAGCGCCGCAAAAATGATTGAATCTTCAAATGATATTCATTCATCGCGTAGGAAAAATTTCCATCTGATGTTACAATATTGAGCCCACTGATAAGCCACAAGGTAGGTAAGTTTCCCACGTATGTTTTTCTTTCGTCAGTCAGTCAATAATTATCACTGAATTAGATTACAATGTTTACATCTTTATTCACTCATCAATAAAAAAAGCTCTTTTGACTCATTTCTTACAGAGAATTTCTATTCTTAGACCCCCGCAGATCTAGCACCTGTGATTATTTTTCTTAATAACCTTCTGATTCCCATCTTCAGTTTATTGGTTATACTTCGATTTTTTGTCACCGATACGCGTACATAGATGATGAAATATTATTTGCTATTGCAAAGAATGATTTATCAATAATAAAATATGTATCTATATATGCAATGAATATGCATTAATATTTTTGTGTATGATTAATTTAAAAAAATTAGATATCAAAAAAAGTTAGAATCGTTTCCTAGTTCATTTATTTATATTGAATATTTTGATATATTCAATGATTTTCCGTATGTTAAGTTGAACAAATTTTATATTTTTTATTCTTTATTCTTTAATATGTAACTCTTTATATGGAACTTTATATGGAAATCATACTAATAACTGTAATGCTAGAGAAAAATATTGATTTGAAAGACTGATATGTACATGAAATAATGCGTTTTCATTGTTGACGATACTGACGAAAAACCTAATTGTTAAGATGCTTGAATACTAAATATGAATAAATTATAATTTTATGTAAACCAGAATTCTTATGAAGCTTACGTAGTTCGAACAAAAAAAATAAGTCTAATACGTAATGGCATTATATTAGCAATTTCCCTATAATTGTGTAAGATCATTAATGGTTGTTTCTAGAAGCTTTTGGAGTGTAACAATTTTGAGCAACATAGGAAAATTTGGTAAAATAAAAAATTAATGATCATTTTGTTCCTACTAATAATGACTCTTTTAAATTTAGATTGTCAAATGTGAAGAATTTATAATTGGTTTGCTTATTTTTTGAAATCTTCTCTGGAAGTCTTTTATGGTTATTGATGGCATATATATTTGCAGTGAGCCCCATCCACGCAATAAATATTTTTTCGAATGTGTACATCAAATACACATTTCAAATTTACCGTAGATGTAATAAAATTGCAACTTAAGTAAAATTAAGTAATAAACAATCAAGATATGCAACTTTTTATAGAAAAACTCTCAAGATGGTTACGTATGGGGTGTTGCTGTTTGAGATGCACACCTGGAAAAATATCTACTTTGTCACCATGGTAGGTTAGCAATATCAAGAAAATCGTGTATAAACGAAATTACTTTTGTAGTATTTTCTTTATATGTACTCCTGTTGGGGAGACATATTCGACCACCCGACCTATGAACAGAAATAAAGTTGACTTATTTTATAAGAAATAAGCTGAGGGGACTGTACAGCTCAATCTATTGTTTTGATCATCTAAACCAAAGCAAGAGACAGCAGCCTGTCGATACCTTACCAACCTAAGCAATCGAAAGCGGTTACCATCGATGGTCGCCTGAGGATTTTCTGTTTCTGTCTCAATTAGGAGTTATAGGAAACATATGTGCATTAATCATTTCAAATTATCACAATGCCTTTGGCAAAAGTTTACCTGTTACTTTTGAATAACATCAACATAATTAATCTTACCAGCTTAGTAAACATTATCTAGTTATCAGCAATAAGTTCAGTTTATAATCATTGAATTGTTTAAAAAGGGTAAGAGAAAAAATTTGACATCAAGGATATACCCAGTGGGGATGATAAGCTCCCAGGTATCAGCGTTTTAAAAATTTTAGAAGCACAGCAGGGTTTTGTGATAATAAACAGTGATATCATCTACTCAAACTTTTTCGACAATATGGAACTTTTGTAAACCTGCCCCAAGGCCCATAAACCAATACCTAACTGGTTTATTGTATCCCGAAGGATTACTTATGATACACAATCATATCGTTAGCAATAAGGAAATCGAATCCGTACGCACATAATTGCATCAATTGTATTTGGAAGAACTCGTAATGCGGAGCTACTGGAAGAAACCAGAACAGTAGAACATACAACTGTTTGCGGGAGTACGATTGCAAAACATCGAATTAACAAAAGTTTATTTGATTGTCATAAGGTGCTGAAGATAACGAATCGGGGATATCAAGAAATTTCCAAATATTCAATTATAACAATAAGCATGTAATGTCAATCATCCAATATTATATACTGACAACTGATTAAATAGACGATCGATTTAAGATAGTAAAGGCAGAGGTAAACAGTTTCTATTCTTTTTTCTAAAAATTCGGGTTTAAAATAATATTGAGTGACTTCCGTTCTACTTGGAACTCAATGAATATTTAAATACATATTTATAGAGTAATAACTATTCGTGTTAGGTTACACAATTTTTTTCATCATTCGCACGAGATGATGATCATTACTAAGATTAGTAAAGTCTGATTTATCGTCCAGACCCTTTGTTTATTATTTGTAGACTCAAGTATAAATCACCCGAAATGATTTTATCTTAATAAAATAAGTACTGTGCTTAATTAGGTAGAATTTTATCTATTTATTTAAGTAGAATTACCTCACTGCTATCTATTCTTGAAATTATTTTCCGGTAGTTGTTTGTGATACTTTAATCTTAACAAAGTACTTATGAACTTCTTTGACAGTATTTATTTACTTTTAGTCATTTTTATCGATAAAAAGATACCTTAAAGAACTGTCGAAAAATAATTACAATTCCTTGAACCAAAAACAAGTTAAACTTGTTATTAAGCCACGAGATGCCTGCGCATCAATTTTGTGAAAAATATTAGCAATCAAAACTGAATTATAAGTCTGTAATTGTACATTCTATTGAAGATGATGAAAACATTATATCAACTGCCTAAATTATATTTTTTTAATTGCAATCTGATGTTTATTAATCCTTCACTAACGCAGCTGTTAAAATAATGATGTAATAATAGATGATTCAAAAAATTTCCGACCAAGTGGCCGGAAAATGTAATACTGTATATGATTTCATATTGCAAATATAGGTAACTCAATATTTTTTCCGGTGAATAATAAAATATATTTAGAATGTGATTTAGAAATTTTTAAATTTTCTGAAAATGCACAACCGTTTAAGTATAAAATTTCAGCCCGTATCTTACAGACTGGAGGCCACGTAACACCTTTTTTATGGTTCAACGTTCACGAATGTTTTGACAACAGCGTCAAAACATTTAATTTGAAAAAATTGAAATATATGTGACGTACTGAAATCTTCATTTTTGAAATTTGTTTATTACTATGTTCTACACAATTTTCAAACTTTTAAATTAAAAATAAAATAAACCACCCTGGTAGAAAGTTTCCCCGTTTTTAACCAGCGGTTGGCCAACTATGAAGAATTAGACATCCACTAGCCTATTTTTAAAGACTTGGCCAATTTGATTGGGGAAATTTCTACCAGGGCAGTATAATGGTAAAAAAATAATTTGAAAATGATTTAAAAAAATATTATTTTGTAAGATTTTTTAAGGTGTTTGTACATATTTTTATTTGTACATGTGCACATTCTGTACATATTTTCTTTGAACATTGAATAAATATTTATAAATATCTGCCAACAACATAATTTAAATCATTTTTAACAACGAATTATATAATTTTATGTACTCATCGGTACATTAGAAGTTTTTTTTTAAGTTTCCTGGATTATAATACTTCATATAAAATTACTTTTTATAAAAAACAAAGTTTCCTAGATGAACATCTTACGTTTGATAAGAGTATGACAAATAATAGAAACTTTTCAGTGAGTCATCAATATCCCCTGGTGAAAATAGATTATTTAAAATTGTCAAGAACGTAGTTATAGCTAAGATAATGGCTTGTCCTAGTATACGATAGAACGCATTTTAAATCACGATTCTATTTCTTTACCTATTAACTTTTGAAATGTAGTTAGAGATATGTTTTATCATGAACATAAATGTAATATTTTTTTGAGAAAATAAATATAAGAAACATCAACTATTAATATAGTTTTTGATGAAATAAATAAATTTTATTTGGTTATAAAAATACTTTACTTTTTTCATTTAATAACAATGATATTACTTTTTCAAAGAGAGAGCTTTATACCGGTGAATTACTCTGAACACTCCTTTTAAAGTTTCGAGAACGCATTCAGAACCTAGACCTTGAATTTTTTTAGACGTTCTCGCCTCTTATCTAGCACTATTCTCTCATCGATCCTGAGAAATAACACGCATTATCAACGAGCTAGTTTTTGAGTGATTTATAAGATATATATGTATAGTCGAGGGAGCGTTCGCTACTACCAGTTGAGATCGAGACAATAAAAAATATGAATATGTGTAAAATCACGCGCAGTCGAGTCGCAAGAGGTTCGCAAGAACTCAATTAATATTGGACGGTGTATACACTGATTACAAGAATATCAATGGCGGATATCAATGTTGATAAAAATACTCATGCCTACGTTAATCTGGGTTCACAGTAGGAAATGGTCTTAATTAGCATTAAAAATGTATTAAATTGAGATCTGATAATCAAGTTATTCAGATGACTGCTCATGTACTTAATTTGTAATCTAATTTTTTTGCAGGAAATGAAATCTATCTGATGAGGTAATGTGATTTCACAAATATAGTATTGATTATTTTATTTTTTTTAACTAATGCATAAAAGTTAAAAGTTCAAGGATCGGTCCATAGTATTATCTTATTAAACACTACATGTTAGAATAAGTAACTGCAAACATACGTATGCAAAGCATGCCCCCCCCCTCTCTACATGTGTATAACACATGTGACATGCTGGCACAATAATGGCACATTTTGGGCACATCACAAAAACGCCCAAAATATTGATTTATATATTTTGAAAGTTGATTCTAAATACTAATAAGTAAATATTATTTTATAATTTCCTTCGTTGGGATATAACTATATTTTTAATCTTTTCTGTAATCTTATTTTAATTAATTCGATTACTTAAAATTTTCGTTTTTTCTTACGAAATACGTTGATTCAAAATGTAAAAATTTTTTAAACTAATTATAAAGTAACAAAATATACGAACGGTTGCTAATCGTTTAAATTCTATATTAATGGCAAGATTTTATTTCATTAAAAATCGGCTTATACCGTTATGATATATGTTAACATAAGCATTAATTATGACAAAAAAAAAACGTCCGAATGAAAATACATTATGAAAAAATTAAGTTACTCAAACTAATCGATTATTGGCTAGATATGTACCTATACCTTCAGAATTTCATACTCGTCTGACCTGTTCACATTTTAATCTACTTCAAGTGATTGCAATAAACTTGCTGGTACTTATCATATCTTTGAGTTTGTAGATTTCAATGAATTTCCGAAATGTGTTTCCAGACACGTAACGATAATCGATCAAGTACTTATCACTAATTTTTAGAGCTATTTTTAGATGCTTTTTTGCAGAAGAACATCAAATACAATTTATAATTAAAATTCTGCTTGTTATCGATCGTATAAATGACGGTTCTCATAATATTTTTGAACACGTTAACAAATAATTGTTGTGTAAATTCACGATATATTGAATTTTTTAATTTTACAACTTGAAACAATAGAAATTTAAATGAGTCCCTTAGTTTGACGTAAGTCATCATCTTATAAATAAAAAAACACTTGTCAGGAAATTCTTTTTTAAAATTAGAAATAGGGTGCTAAATAGTGTTACACTATTTTTCGGAACTACAAGATATTTTCAACAACTTTTAAAATATTTAAAAATGCTTTTCAATAAAATGCTTTTTAAGTAGAACAAGTCCGGTTTGGTGAGACATCTAGGTATAAAAGAACTTTTGGATTCGAATAATAAATTTAAGAATTTTAAAACAAAGAAATAGTTGCTAATTTTCGTTCTTTGATCTAACAACAAAATTTAAGCATGTCACAACTTCATTTTTCAGCTTTTCTTAAAATTTTCCAACATCTTACTTCAATTTGCATAACATTCTTTAATTTATGTAAACAAACCATTGCTAACTTCATTAGCAGAAAGCTTTCTGAAAGAGGATATTATCATAAATTATATGAGAGAAAATAAAATAAAATTCGAATGGTATGAGTTCCTAAATCTAGAAATTGACATTGCATAATGTATTGACTATGTACAGTATTATAATAATACATAGTAAAGATATATACTAAAAAATTGAGTTTAAAGATTCGAGTATTTGTAAGAAAATCTCCTCGATTCTTTTAACTAGAGCATATTACACACATACTCAAG
>JAPYZA010002214.1:0-18079 GCA_030522685.1 Eupelmus azureus | reverse complement strand
TAATAATAATAATAATAATTTTTAAGTGTAACCTTGTTTCTGAAGCTTAATAAAAATGATAAGATTAAAATTACAAATGAATTATAGTTACAAAATATAGATAATAGATATAAATTACAAAAGAAAATTTATAAAAAACATCCTCATAACCAAATTTTGTCTAACTTAATTTACTAGCATTCTAGTCAAACATTCTGTCAAATTATTTTATAACTTGTAAAAAGTCACAAATTCGTAAACTCCAGAAGTATTAAAAGAAATATTATTGGTTACTTCCATTGAGCTTCTGTTTTCCTGCTAAACTTAAAGACTAAATATCTCTTCTGTAGGTATTTGGGATATTCAAAAGTCAACTTCTGAAGTTTTCTAACAGATGTCTTTTAGACATCTTTCACATGAAATTCAAATGCTTTTAGGTATTAGGTAAACAGAAATTTGAAGGAGTTTGTCACTTTTGTTTTCAATAATTTTATAGTTTCTAATACATAAATAAAACTTATTATTTGTTACTCGCAAATCACACTTACTTATAGTACAAGCAACATTTAACTTTCATTCATTTATAATAGTGCTAATAGCATAAAATATAAAATAAGTCTTAAAAGTATTTGTAGATTCCTACTTTACCTTAAGAAAAGTCCGCCACTTATATTTACATAAAAAATTTTTCATAAAAAATTTACATGTATCGAATAAATATTGAATACTTGTTGTATCAAACAAACAAATATTAAAAAACCTTATAATTTTTTTTATAAAATGTTTTATTTAATAGAAAAGCTCTTGCCATTTCAACCTTAAATAATTCATCAACCTTGAATAATTCATGTTTCAAAAAAAAAGAAGTCTATTCCACTTATTTCCAATAATAATCGGCATCGACAATCGTTAACAATACAAATTAAATTCACCCAAACAATTATTTATCCAAAAACCATAAACCAAAAAATATTCTTAAAAATACACAACGGCATCATTTTCTCGAATTTTTCCCGTCGCGCTCTTACACTCTTATATGCGCACCGCGTGTCGCAAGCGTCTCTCGCGGGAAAAAATAAAATAATACGCGAGCGCTGCGCACGTGGAGGGAGAAAAGTCTCCCTCGGTGAAGACGAAAAAACGCCGAGAGCAGCACAAGTCGGCGGGCCGTCGCAGCAGCCTCGCTTAGCTCTTCTGATCCCGGACATCACCTTAAGCCGCCGTATTTATGAATAATTGTGAAAGTGATTATAGCGCGCGTGCGTATATGTGACGTTTCTTCGGCTGGGCGCGCGCGCGCTAGTTTGGCTTATAAACGCGTAAAAATCATAAAACGCAGCGCTGTCAAGGTAAGTAACGAGTCCAAAATAACTCGCTCAGCGGAGTGTGGAAGCCGAGCGGAGTGTAGATGATCGCTTGCCGATCAAGTCCGATGGGAGATGATTGTCTGAGCGCGAAATGCTTTTGTTTTTCTATTGGCATGGTTTTGGATTGATAAGAATGAGCTTGTGCTTAGTTTTGTATTTTTCCTTTTTTTTTTAGATGTATGTGGTTTTTATTTCAATTACAAGTAGAAATGAATTGTTAACAATAATTTCGATAAAATAAATTGGTTTAGTTTTACACTTTTAATAAACTTTTGATAGATAAAAATAATGCGATTTTTAATTGTTAGCAACATTATTAATGTTACTAAATACATCGAGAAAGAAATTTTTATTATAACCTTAATTCAGCGCGTCAATATTTTCAAATAACACATAACCACTTAACAATTTCCAACTAAAACCAATAGCCCCGCAGCTTCTTTTGATCTTGTTCCAGCGCGTATTCAAAATTCATCATCTCATTATTCTTCAGCGGCTCGCATTCCCATCGAGCTTCGCCGAAATTGGCTTGTAACTCGCTGGGAATTTCCGCACTTGTAAAAATAAAAGACCGAACTCGCGTTCATTCAGCAAGTTAAACAACAATCACACGTCCACGCGGCTCTGTGGGTCTCTTTGGAGTCCAACGGCTTTACGGCAATGTGACGCGCTCCTCAGAATCTATAAATATAATAACGTTCGGCGTTCGTTTCTCTCTTTCTCGCTCTTTAGATACAGGCGGACACGATTTTCTTTTGGAGTACAAGGCTCATATACGATGAAAGTCGAAAAAAAGTTTTTAGTGTAACTTTACATTAAGTTTACAGTGATGGGAAAAGATTCGAGTTTGTCGATGTGTTTTGGAACGTGATAGGGTTGCTGAAAAAGTGAGGTAAATTTTTCGTTTTGTTTTTTATTTTTGTAAATTTCAAGTCTAGATTTGCATGTATCCATAATGAGGATTACAATAGAATACGTGTGGAGATATATTTATATTGTTAACTACTTAAACGAGAAAGTTTATCAAAGAGACTTTCATAATATTTTATAAGAAAGTATTAAAATCCTTCAAACTTATTAGTTTATCAACATTTTTTCTTATCTTTACAATATTAAATTCTGAGACTTCACATGGTAGCTAAATTAGTCCACTTTTCGTGTTTTAACGTTTTAACGTTTAAACGTGCGCCGGAGATCAGAGCAAAGTTGTTAGAACCTAACGCACTGCTAATTCATTTAGGCACTAAATACCAATATAATCATGGCCGTAACTTTAACTCATTTCTCTTACTGTAAACTCGTAAAAGATACGAGCTATTCTAAAAGCTTGAGAAATGGAACAGAGTAAACTTCTCTTTAACGCTTTTCATTATTAATTTTATCTAAATAATAATAATTTTTATTTTAATGTACTGTGTTAAAGATTAGATCTAAGATTAAATAAGGTTTTATGCTGTAACTATATATAAATTAATCATTGTAAAATTTTGCACAAGTTAAAAAATAGAAGATAGCTAAAGTCATCTTGCCAATAAAAATGAGTTTGACCATCTTAACTACATTTTTCATTTATGGATATAAATTTGATTTTTTTACAATCATAAATATATAAATCTACTTGTTTTCGAATAATTTTTGTATTTCTATTAGTGTACGTTAATATATTTATTTCCAATTTTATTTCTTTTTTTATTTATTTCTTTTTGAGATATATGTATAAATCAATATCGTCAGTTCTGTTTAAAATATTATATTATTTAACATACTGCTTCATATTATAAAATTCTGTTGCAGATCATTATCACAATGACGTTAAAATATCTTTTACTGTTTGCGTTCATCGCACAATACAATTTGATCTACGCGGATTCATCCGACGCGGATTCATCCGAAAAAGTTACAAAAATAGATTCCATCAACTGCTGCAGCATACCGACAACGATGTTTGGTAATTATAAAATAACTCAGACGTTATATTTATTCAATGGAATAAAAGGAACATCGACAAATCTAATTAATAAAAAAATCATGAAATCCAATTCTCGCATGCTCAGGCGCTCTGTTCGACAGCAGTATGTACCTACGCAAGGCCTTCTCACTGGCAATTAGAACTATGAACATGTGCATCTACAATGCGACTTTCTGCGACAAGATGCACGCTTGTGAGGGTATGAACTGCAGACTCTTTCACCAAATGCTCTTCACTGCCAATATGATGGAGACCAGCGAAGATCTGCTTGGCACCTTTAAAAATAGTATGCCCGAATACTTGTGCATATTCAACCACACTGAGCTTACCTCACTCTATACTTTTTATTTTTCAATATTTGTTTCTAGTTAAAAAATTGGACAATATTAATTATAACTATGGAATTGCTGCAATCGTGGGGCCCAACTTCAATGACATGACCGCAAAGTACGTTCAGGGCTTCTGCGAACTACACGACCTTCCTAACATTATCATCAAAAGGGAATTGTATCATGATAGAATAAGGTCGATAAATCTCTATCCTGATTTGGAGACTCTGGCAACGGTACGGAAAAACTCGACTCGATTGTTAAGTTTGACATTTTTTCCCTATTATTTGTATCAGAGTTATTTTTAATGTACGACACCAAACTATATTTGCTGCTTGCGAAATTATTATTCGACTTATACCAGTTAGTATATTTTTAAATTATACGATTATTTATTGATGGCCAGGTATACGTGAAAATGGTTGAAAAGCTTAATTGGACAAGTTTTTCGATCCTGTACGAGGAAACTGATCAAATGCTAGCTCTGGACAATGTTTTAAAGATGCATGGACCGCTAGACTCCGCCACTTATGCTTTTCACATAGGTACCGGCCCCAATTATACGTGAGTGAATATTTACTGCAATTTTTCAAAGAATTTAGTTTAGTAATAATTACTATTATGATTGCATCAGTCTACCGCTTTTGGTGGCAAAGGAAAAGAATCACAAAAATTTCATTCTGGACTGTGCGAACGAACGTCTTGCAGAAATCCTGAAACAAATCCAACAAGTCGGCATGATGACAAACGATTACAAATACATTATTACGTCACTGGTAAGGAAACTATTTATTAATTCACGTATAATTATAACTGTTTAATCATTCGATTGATTCTTTGTTTTAGGATTTACAGGTACACGATCTTGGACCGTATCGGTACTCAGGTGTCAATATAAGTGGTATCCGGATGGTGGATGCGGGTAATGATTTCGTTCAGAAGTTTGTTAGCATACACCTAGAGGATTTTGGAATCAGCGAAGTTAGCAAACTGCCAATTGCGGATGCCCTCATGTTTGATGCCGTGGCCTTATTAGCTCATAGCTACAAGGATTTGACCTATCAGTACAGAATATCTAAAGCCTCCAGGCTTTTCAGTGATTTATACAAGGGCCCCAAAGAGATATGGAAGGACGGACTCAGTTTTCGAAATTACATATTGTATGTGAGTACAAATGAATTTTTTTATCATATTTTGATGCAATTAATACTAAATGAAATATAAATAAAAAAATCTTAATGTTTGTAAATTATTTTAGAATACGATAAACGGTTTATCGGGACCAGTATTGTTGGATAGTGATGGCTCGCGTAGGCGCTTTAAATTAGACATTCTAAATCTTCGTAAAAACGGATTAGAGTCGGTTGGTACCTGGAGTCCGGACGACGGATTTGATGATAGGCTTGAGATAGAAACGTTAAAAACGAAGCATTTCAAAGTCTTGATCTCAATGGTAATACATCTCAAATCTTTTAATTAGATAAAAAATTTTGTGGTTTATAAAATCTTTTAATAAATACCAAATTTTCTGGCCATTTCAACATTGATCTAGAATAAACCATACGCAATGAAAGTGAACCATTCAAAGAGTGTGGAGGGCAATGATCGTTACGAAGGCTTCGTCGTTGACATCATTAGTGAGCTCAGTAAAATGATGGGATTTAATTACACGTTTTACGTGCACCACAATACTAAGATCGGTTCCTGCAACAAATCGTCAAGCGGAGAATGCTCCTGCTCTGAAATGATGGAAAAAATCCTGTCAGGAGTAAGATTTCCCACATTACAAAATCATAATTTGTACTTTAACAAAATAGTATTACAGCTAAACATGAAAAACATCTTCATAGGAAATGGACATGGCCATTGCCGATCTAACCATCACTAAGGATCGCGAAGATTGCGTTGACTTTTCTACGGCTTTCTGGAATCTGGGCATGAGCATTCTTTACAAAAAGCCAGTTAAGGCGCCACCAACACCTCTGTCTTTCCTTAACGTCTTACAAATGAATGTCTGGCTGTATCTTATTGCCGTCTACATATTCGTTTCGTTGCTCCTATATGCCCTCGCCCGCGCGTGCCCGGCCGAGTGGACTAATCCCTTTCCCTGCATTGAGGAGCCCAGCGAACTCGTCAATCAATTCTCTATCAGTAACGCCTTCGCTTTCACCATTGGTGGTTATTTGCAGCAAGGCAGTGATTATGCACCCGTGTTAGTATATATTAATCTTACTTTTTAAATAAATCCTTGTAATTTTTTATGATTGCTAATGATATCATAGTTAATATAGTAGGTTCAATACCAAGCTTTTTCCACATCTATTATATAAAGGATTAATTTATGTAGAGGAGTATCGACAAGAACTTTGGCAGGCTTCTGGTGGTGTTTTTGCCTCATCATCACACAGTCCTACACTGCCAACTTGGCTGCTTTTTTGACAATTGAAAGTCCCGTTAAAGTAGTTAAAGGTATCGAAGACCTTTATAATCAGACAAAAATTAAATTCGGAGCCAATACTGGTGGTTCTACATTTATGTACTTCCAGGTACGTTGAATTTGCTTAAGCTCAATAATGCTATAATTATTACTTTTACTCATTGAGAGTTAAGAATTTCAAATCTTTAAATTTTTTTGTAATATCTGCCAATATATAAGATTACAAATCATTTCTTCATCAAGCACAATTCAAAAGTTATTAATCTCATTATCAGAGCTCGAAAGATCCAAGACATCGACAGCTGGCTGAAGTGATGAAGACTAAAGAATGGCAAAAATATATGGTTTCAACCAACGACGAAGGCATCGAACTCGTAAAAGATAAAAACGAAGACTACGCATTTTTCATGGAATCTTCGTCTATCGAATATACTGAAATGCGAGAGTGCACAGTAGAACAAGCCGGTCCTTTTATTGATCACAAATCCTACGCTATAGCTTATAAAGAAGGTAAGTGCAAATGTGAATTCAAATTTAAATAGAAAAGAAAAAATGACGCTGTTTTTCTTTCCTTCCTAAACTACACGAAGCAAACAACAAATTCAACCAACATCATCAAATTTAAATATTTTGGAATGATTATTGAATCATTATTTTTTCATGTGTTTCGGAAATAAAATATTGAATTTTAATTTTAGGATTCGAATACCATAGATTAATTAGTAAATCGATTTCGATACTTCAAGAAAGGCTTACAATCAAAGATTTGTATAAAAAGTGGTGGAAAGAAAAGGGTGCAAAATGTTTCGTAAGTTACAATTTAAATTTTAATTAGGAAAGTGTGGAGTTATAAAAAATTTTAATTTAACAATAAACTTTTAATAAATCATTTAATAACAAAGGAAAAAGCCAGTGCAAGTGCAACGGAACCTATGAATTTAGAGCAAATGTATGGCATTTTCTTAACCTTGGGAGTTGGAGTATTACTGGCTTTATTTATGACTATTTGGGAATTTTGTTCTGGAGCATATTCTGTAGCAAAGAAAGAAAATGTAAGTTTCAAAAATTTAATAATTTATTTCTTAGTGCTAAATACTTGACTTAATGACAAGAAGACTCAATGTTTATTTGTCTAAAAAAGCTAATTGTTTTTTATCAAAACTTTTTAATTTTTGTCTTATATAAATTTCAGGTCAAATTTACGGAAATAGTAAAGACGGATATAAAACATGCAATGTCCTACAAATCGACTAAATCAGTATTCAAGAGAAATCAATCCATGCATTCAAAAGGATCAATAATTGGTTCTTCTAATTATACAATCACGAGTCAAATTTAATATATATTTAATGTAAATAATTTAAATTTTTAAGAATGTAAATTTATTACAAACCGATTTAAATATCTAGATGATATGTGTATATAGATCCGGATCTAGATCTAGATAAATCTACCGCCATTAGATTTTAAGTAAGAACATTTTTTCATCATTTTAAGAAACGCTTAAGAAAAAAATTACTCTAAAAATATAAAATAGATCATAGAATATATGAATCAAGATCTTCAAGGATCTAGATCAATATTGTTTATGGTAATCTGCAGAAACTTAATTTAATACATAATTAATATATTTTTTTTATATTCACACTGTAAACTTCTTGAAACTTTAAACAAAATTTTTAGAAAGTCTTTTTTGGGTCTTTTGTGCATTTCTGGCGCCTGTATACATATAACCCGCCAGTCACCGGAGTGTATAGTAACGTATTATCGTGCAAAAAGATTTAAGCCCAAAAAGTTAGCAAAATTATAAAATATTAGAAATTTAAAAAAAGTTTGTAACATAAAGTTCAAAATTTTAAACTAACAGAATATTTCTAATATTAATAATATTGCAGAAATATATAAGATAATTTACGGTACAAGAAAAGTACAATAATAGTTGTGATGAAGCGAAAAACTAGGCGTAATATTTATAATAATACATCTAATGATTTTTAAAATAAATAGTTAATCTCGATAAATAAATACCTTGTCAACTTTTATTTTTTTTTAATTGCTGGAAAACTTCATTACTCAAATCCTAAAATAATAAAGTATTAAGTATTATGTATTAATAATAATATTAATTTTACTTTATCAATAAGTGTAATAATTATACTTATACATAGTAGAAACAATTAGTAATTTTTACTGACTTTAAGAAACATGATTTTAAAAAATTATATGAAAAGAAAAGTGCAAATAGTATTCACAGTTAAACAAGTATTAATTTTAATGATTACCTCTTAACGATGCAGCGAAATAGTGCTCAGCGAAAATTTTCTTCTATGATGTATTAAGTTAAAATAACTGATACATTTATTTTAAATGACGATTTACTTTTTATATTATTACCAGATTAAACGACCGCTACGCATTTAAAAGTAAGGTTACTTGAGGTCAGCATTCGCTAAATTAAAAAGTAAATAAAAAACAAATGAATCGTTTTTTAAACCAATCAGAAATATATTGAAATTATTAAAAATTTGCGTCTAGATTTATTTATTTTGTATTATTCAGTACCTTTTGAACACATAAAAGCCTTAAAAAAAAATAAAAATTTTTAACGCGACTCATTCAAAATCGGTATGTCATGTTAGCTATCTCGGCGTGGCCGAATTATATGTATATATACGCATTGAGGGTCCCGGAAATTGTGCTCAACGAGAATTCTCTATTAGGAGTGCAGGAATCTGAAAGAGCTCTTACTATTTCTGTAATGTATGTACATACATCTACCATTTTCTTTTATTATACGGATGAATTCAGTATGGGTATGTATTCAGTTATGTTTCGTTAAGATGTGAACAGTGTTAAATTTTCTAAATCAACTTTTATTAATTTTATGAATGATGAAATAGTAAATTTTGAAACGGTATGTAAGTTAATTATTTAGATGCCTCGCCAATTAAAATTCATAATTCAATAATTTCAAATCAATATTAATCTCAAATATATAATATTTTATAATAATATTATAAAATCATTTAAAATCAATTTTCTAAATAACGATGTTATGCGATACAACGGGAACTAAATAAATAATCAAAAATCTGTATTCAAAATATTTGTTTTATTAAGCATTTGAAGATATTTTACCAAATAGTATTTGTACAAAATAAGTACTAAATATTCTGAATAATTCAGAATAAAATAAGTACGAATATTCTCGTTGTTTAATTATATGATAAGGTAAACTATTCACATGAAAGTATATTTTGAGGATTATTTACATTTTTTTTCTCTCAATCTAATTTTATCCTGTATAGTGTTGACAACATCTAGTATAATCATCAAAAAAATGTATTTCAATTAATTTTTTATTAGTAGTCTTACTACTTCTTCGATAACATTAGCAAGAGAAGTAATGGCTCGAATCATATCTTTGTACAATTTTAATTTAGTTTAATTTATTTTAATTTTTAAAATAATAATGTATTATATCTTTGTGTTAGTTTTATGACATTTTATAATATCATTCTTGTTACTTTCGTACGAAATTAAATATAATCAAGTAAGGGCCCAAACCCCTTACATAAATGTTATTTTTGAAAGTGGATTTAAATATTCCCTCTTATTGTAAGCTATATCTGTTACGATACAGATTAATTTCATTCATCGCTTAGCTATCTGTTCTCATATTTGGTTAAGTATGTGTCGTGAGCAATTTTGTAGACCTGGTCGTACATTGCTGGACCGGCTTCGTTTACTAATGACGTGAATTGACCGCTTTCATTTTGGAGAAGAAGATGAGGATGATCGAATTCCTACAACAAACAAAAAATAAATGGATAAATAAAAATAATAACTATAGCAAATAATAGTCTCTAAAGAACATTAAAAAAAAAACATTTCCATTTCCATTTCCATTATGCTATCAATTTTTTTGACATAAGTGTTCCGCTAATTTTTTATTTAAAATAATGATGAGAGACTTAGAATAGAGACTTTCTTGAAATTCGAACAAATGTATAAAATAGAAGCGAAGAAAGACAATATTTTAGAAATTGTTTTAACTTACCACAAACTGGCCCTTGTCCATAACTAATACCTTATCACTGTCCATAATAGTATTTAGTCTGTGAGCGACAGTCAGGACGGTGCATTGAGCAAATTTCGTACGGATGGTTCGTTGGATCAACAAATCGGTATGCGGATCAACATTAGCTGTAGCTTCATCCAACATCAGAATTCGATTATTACGCAAAATGGCCCGGGCCAAGCAGATCAACTGTCTCTGTCCAACGCTGAAATTCGTACCGTGGTCGTAGATTGGACTATCCAAAATATTATCACTCCTCGCAACGTCTTATCTTTCAACTCGACCTAAATATATTTGCACAATACATTAAAGATATATTATTTAATTTTGAAATATTAAATTTTGCTATCCAAATTTTTACCTCGTTTAGAACTTTCCACAAAATATCATCTGAAAACTTTTGGAATGGATCCAAATTGTAACGCAATGTTCCAGAAAATAAGACAGGATTTTGTGGAATGATTGAAATTCGTCTTCTCAAATCTTCCAAAGCGATAGTACCAGTATTGATTCCGTCGATTTTTATGACACCTTCTACATTTGCTAATCTGAATAGAGAAGCAATTAATGATGATTTTCCAGCGCCTGTTCTTCCTACGATATCGATCTATATAAATAGAAATTATACATTTTTAGTTTAATTTTTTAATATAAAATAAGATTCTATTGTTTATTAAAGTAATCACCTTTTCAGTCGGTTCAATTGAGAATGTTAAGTTTTTCAAAATAAGCGGCTTATCCACAGCGTAACGCATAGAGACATTCTCAAAATCGATTTTTCCATGACTTGGCCAATCTTTTGGCGTATCGTACAGTGGAAATTGTTCTTCCTTAGCTTTTTTTATTATCTTGCTTACAACACCTTTGTCACGAAAATTTGGCTCCGGTGGAAGATCTTTATATTCCAACACTCTTTCGACAGCCGTCAATTGATTCACCACTTCAGCGCTTTGACGCATTCCCCACTGAAGTACACCCATCATGGCTAATATTTGGGTGATTGCTAAACCTACTTGCACACCTGTAAAATCTTTCATAAAAAACATTAATGAATTGATAATAATATTATTATTTATTTATTTACACTTACTTTACTCACCACCAAATTGATACTGATAGTATATTTGCAGTCTCGCGTGGATTTGGAAGATGAGTGCATTTGGTTGTATCCATTGTATGATCTCATCGATTCAGAACACTTACAGCAACAACGTTTGAATGAATAATTTTTTTAATTTTTTTTTTTGAACGATGTACTCATTTATTCTAATGTTTACATTATTATAATAAAGTAAATATAATGTAAAAAATAATAACTGTAGTCAACTTTGACGCTTTTTATAATTTTACATAAGAAAAAGAACAAAATAAAGTTCTAAAGTTAATAATTTACTCATTTGCTTCATCAAAGTGTTTTCAGATATTTCCGCACTTTAACTGTTTAGAACAAGCTGATATTATGATCTGTTGGAAGTCGGTTTTTATAAAAATCATTATCTATCTTATCTCAAGTAGCAGAAACTGTTGAAGAAAATTTAAATGATTTTCAAGGCAATTTTTTATTTAAAAAAGATAAAGCGACGACTTCAAGTAGAAAAACCGTATCATTTATGCTTATGAACAGAAGATATGGCTTTTTTATTTGAAACCATCAAAAGCTTTGCAAAGGATAAATTAATAAATCTCTGATGTCATCATAATTATGGTTATAGACTTTCACCATATGATGATATACATACACATGATATACATATACCCCTGCAAGAATTTTATAAGAATGGAACTTATGTTACAGAAAATAAACATGTACTCGGGTAGGTAAACACTTACTTTGTTCCCCAGCTGCACAATATATACTATGTCCTCCCGCTGTAGTAAGAGAAAACGTTATTTTTCACTCGCTTCTAGAAAAGTTGTACTGTAAAGTTTTTAATTTCTCGTTTCTTTACCGTGCATAAACAGAAGCTACATATATGCTCTTGTACGGCACGGGAAAGGTGAGTGCTTAGGACGATGGTTCTCGGTGCCTAGTACCGAATTTTTCGGTACTAAGCACTGGTTTTACCGGTGCCGGCATCGAAAATATATATGCCTTTGGTCCCGGAAATTGTGCACAATAAGCGTTCCCTATAAGGAGAACAGAAAAATGGAAGAACTCTTACTTTCTCTGTAACCGACATCTTTTGTATTTTGAATCACATTATATAGACATTATAGCTCTACTTTTGCCTAATGTTATTTTTTTAAGTATTATTTGTTATTTATTTGTGTTGAAATATTAAATAATGATAACTCACACAATTTGAATAATATTACATTCACGTTTATTGTGGAAATTACAAAGTAAAAGGTATGTACTTCTACATATTTACAACATTATTGTTTAACACAGTGCTTAATCTACTACAATTTTTTTTAGTTAAATTTGCTTCGTTTGTTTTCATTTTATCGCAAAAAATTTAAACTGTGATAAGAAAAGAAATAATTTAAATTAAAACATTTAAGAAATTTTATTATATTAAATAAATACAAGAATTAACTATACTAAAATTTGTTTACTTTAATAGTTTTTAAAGAGAATAATAAATATATGAATAATATTCATTTGAATTAATAAGTATTTATAAAAATTTAAGAGTTTATTAAAATTGAGATTTCTGACCATAAGCAAATGTAAAGTTGATGCCTTTTAGTAATGTTGCAGAGTTGTACTGATGCTTTATTCGTACTTGTTCATCACCGATAAAGTGAGTGCCTGGCATGATGATTCTTAGTGCGCGGCACCGCGTTTTACGGTGCCAAGCATTGGATTTACGGGTGCAGGCATCTGAAAAATACCTGACTTACATCCCAGATTTTGTGCTCAATGAGGGGCTAAGAAAGCTCTTATCAGGAGAACAGAAAGCTGAAAGGGCTCTTGCTATTTCTGTAATAGATATTTTTTGGATTTTACATTATTATATGTATGTACGCTTTTATAACTACAAATGTATCACGTAGCTGTGTAATTTTTTTATTTGTTACTTAGAACTTTCTTATGAATGTATAAATAAATAATGCAAATTCACTTCTTACATTGTTTTTCAATTTTCTTATGAATTATGAAAAATTTATAAGAATATGAAATACTTTGACAAGATATATCGGAAACTTAATATTTGATATTAAAATTATAAATAAGTTATTTGATTTTCACTTTTTTTCTGCAGTTGACTAGTTTTTTTATTATTTTTACATTATTTTTATATTCATTCTTTAGCAAATGGTTCAATCCTTTAAGATGTTTTACAGTAAAAAACTTCAAAATTACAACTCTAACATGATTTTTTGGCTCTCATATAGTGTGAAATAAAATTAGTATTTTGTGTATAAATTGATTTTTGCCTCCTTCAGCTTTTCTCCTTTGCTTTGTTCGGATGAAAACATCTCACGAATAAATAATTATTAACTTTCACGGCTGTATTGAAATGTACGATTATCGCAAAAAAATTATATTGAGAAATGTGGAAAAATAGATAAAATAAAATTAAACTTGTTTAGCTTCTTATCTGAGCTTAAAAAATGATAGTTAAACGTTAAAGCATTTACAGAATTTTGTTCCATAAATAGATTAAGTATGTATTACATGCCAATTCATTTATTTCAATTTCATGTTTTTAAAAAGAATGAAATTAAAGAAAAATGTACGACTAAATTGCAAAGTATTTATTAATGCTGTATTCTTTAAAATTTTTGGTTCTCTGTTCTTAAGTAGGTAGGTGTTAATCAACTGCACTTTCAAAACGTTATATTTAAGTTACGTTGACGCTGTACCTGGACTTGTACAGCACGTGAAAAGTGAGTGCTTAGAGCGATGATTCTCGGTGCACGGTACCGAATTTTTCGGAACTGAGCACTTGTTTTACGGGTGCCGGCATCCGAAATATATATATCCTTGGGTCCCGGAAAGTGGCTCAATGAGGGGTTCAATATCAGGAGGACAGAAAGATGAAAAAACTCTTGGATTTCCTGGGACGGACATCGTTTATATTTTGAACATATTATATAGATGTAAGATATTACAGCAATAATCATATCATATTATCTAGCTGAGTAACTTTTTCATTTGTTACTTAACTTTCTTATAAATCCATAAATAATATATACAAGTTCACTACATTATTCTTTAATTTTCTTATAAATAATGATAAGTTATTGATGAGTTTAAGACAATATAAAACAATTTAGCGAGATATTTCGGAAACTCTACCCTAAATATTACAATTATAAATTAGTTATTCGATTTACACTTTTTCCTGCAATTTGGTTACATTTTTATTGTTATTCTTATTGTTTATTACAGTAGTTAGTCCACAAAGATTTATTTCTATCAAATTTGCGTTGTTGTTTCGTAAATATTTCTAAATACTGTAAAAAATTTAAATAGTGAGAAGAGTGTAGAGAAGAAATATTTTTAATAAAATTATAAATGTATTTTCCATTTTTCTCTGTGTAAAAAATGTTGACTAAAATTTAAAACTTTTGAAGTATTTTTTTATTCAACATAAAGACACATAAAAACTACATGTGAATTATTTTCAAAATTTTGTGAGTTTAAAAGTAACATAACATTCAAAGAGATTTAAACGTGAAAAGAAAATTGTAAAGTATTTTTTAGTGATTAAGGATTTTCTAAAAAGTATTAATGAATCGCATGTCTTATAGTGAATCGCGAATTTGTAAATTTTGCAAATTCTCTCACTGGAAGAAAATTGCCCAGAATCTTGCCGATATGTTATTTAGTTTATCATATCTAATCAGACTTAGCATTTAAAAAAATATGCATCTAAACCATTTTTGTTGGTTTTGTATTTTGTAAACTATGAAAACTTTGATCTTTAAAAAAATGTTATACTCCTAAAAAAAAAGAATCAAAAAGCTCAAAAATTTGTTTTTATATTTAATTTTATAAGTATATATTTTACTTTATATTTATATTAAATCAAATATTACAATCATATTATTAGCTCTATAATAATTTTTTAACAAAATTATTTGGTTTATACTGAAGTTAGATACATAGAAGTTCCATGATGTATAAAAATTGTATAAATAAAAATATAAACAATATGAAGCCTTTTTTCCTCCGACGTGTTCGAATTTGCTAATCAAAAAAAGGTCCTTTTAAGGTTAATAAAAATGTTAAACCTATGTCATTTTTGCACAGTGACATAAGACAGTGTACATATGAGCAGACTCTGTATTCTTACGTGACCAGGATGTAAAAGTGAGTGCTTGGGACGATGATTCTCGTTGCGTAGTACCGAATTTTTCGGTACTAAGCACCGGTTTTACCGGTGCCGGCATCTGAAATATATATGCCTTGGGTCCCGGAAAGTGGCTCAATGAGGGGTTCAATATCAGGAGAACAGAAGCTGGAAGAACTCTTACCTTTTTGATGACGGACATCTTTTCTATTTTGAATCACACTATATGGATATATGATATTATAGCAATAAGCATATCATTTTATTTAGCTGAATAAATCTTGCGTGTTTTCTTATTTTTTATTTGATATTTAGCTTTCTCATGAACGCATAAATAATACAAGTCCATTACTTTATTCTTCAATTTTCTTACGAATGATGAAAAGTTTAAAAGGACATAAAACGTTGTAGTGGGTTACTTTGGAAATTTCACATCATACTATATGGCAAATAACCACCTTCCACACCCGTATCGAAATGTACTATTAGATTTAAAAAAAATGTTAAACATATGCCATTTTTTGTCAAAACAAAACAATGTACATATACGTGTACAGCACGGGAAAAGAGAGTGCTTGGAAGTAGTAGTGCTTGGAAGTAGTACCGAATTTTTCGGTACTAAGCACTGGTTTTACGCGTACCGGGATCGAAAATATATATGCCTTGGGTCCCGGAAACTTTGCTCTATCAGCGTCTCCTATTAGGAGAGCAGGAAATTGAAAGAGCTCTTGCCTTTTCTGTGTCAGACATATCATTTGCATTACATGGATGTATGCTATAATACTATAGCAATAATTATTTCATATCATATCTGTGTAATATTTATTTATAAAAATATATAAATAATGTAAGTTCAATACATTATTCTTCAATTTTCTTATGAATAAATGAAAAGTTTAAAACAACATGTAACAATTCACTTAAATGTATCGGAAATTTAACATTTCATATATCAAAATTATAAATAAGGTTTATGATTTTCACGTTTTTTGTATATTTGAATAGTTTTATGTTTATTATTATTGTTTACTACAAAGCGTAATCTACTGCGACTAATTTCAGCCAAATTTGATTAATTAGTATTTAAAAATATTTTATTGCAAATAATTTAACTGAGATACGAGAAGAAAGAGTTGTAAATAAAATATGATGACTAAAAGTAAATTTTTGAAAGAATTTAGTTATATAAAATTGACAAAATAATTTGGTATTCGTTAAATTTTTTGATATTAAGTATTTTTAAAGAGAATAATAATCAAAGTAAATATACTACTGGATTAAAAAGTATTTGTCAATAATTAAGAGTTCATTAAAACTTTTGTTTTTTGATTAAAATATGTTGTTGACCTCATGTAGTTTAAAAACGCTGCTGAGTAGTGTGCTCTATTCGTACTTGTATATAGCATTACAAAAGTGAGTGCTTGGCACGATGATTCTCAGTGCGAGGCACCGCGTTTTACGGCGAGGCATTGGATTTACGGCTGCATGTCTCCGAAAAATACTTGCCTTGGCTCCCAGAAATTGTGCTCAATGAGGGGCTCACTTATCAGGAGAACAGAAAGCTGAAAAGGCTCTTTCTATCCTTGCTATTTCTACAGTGGACATTTTTTGTACTTTGATACAATTAACGGCGGCATGATGATACCTTTATATGGATATACGCTATTATAATCACATCATTTAATATTGCAGAGTAAATTTTTCATTTTCTTTATGTATGATAAATAATTTACTTTACTCAGCTTTACGCTTGACATTACACTTTCTAACTAATAATATAATAATAAATATTATAGAAGTCAAGTTGCAGAAAAAAGGAAAATCAAATATCTTATTTATAATTAATTATTTAACGTGTTATGATTAATTTTAATACATTGTTTAGTGTATTCGTACGTGTACATCAGCATCATAAGAGTAAGCGTCTGTACGATGATTCTCGGCGCGTAGTACCGAATTTTTCGGCACTAAGCACTGGTTTTACGCGTGCCGGCATCGAAAATATATATGCCTTGGGTCCCGGAAACTTTGCTCTATCAGCGTCCCCTATTAGGAGAGCAGGAAATTGAAAGAGCTCTTACTTTTTCTGTGATGAACATCTTTTTCAAGTTTGGATTATATTATACATAAGATTATATACGAATGAATATACTCTCTAATAGCAATAATCCTGTCAACTTATATACTTGTAGGGAAAAATACTTTATTTACTACCTACTTTTTTCATAAACAAAACAAAATTATTTTATTTTTGTTAAAAGAAGCTTATCACTATAAAAATCAATATTGTTTATATGAACCTAAGCTCAAAAGTGCGAAATCTGGAAATAAAAAGTTTAAAACCTACATTTTAATCTTTATAAAATTTCAAAATGTAAGTATTAATCCATAAAGTAATTTTTATTTACTAAAAATATCATGAAAATATATACTATGTTAAATAAATAAATTACTAATAGCAAATAATAGTATACTAAAATTGAGATAATTAGATGAATTATAAATGTAAGTAAATATTTGTTTGTAGTATTTATATTTTTAAACGCCGAAATAATTTTAAGTATTAATATTCCTACGATACTATTACAATATTGTTACAATAATGCTTAAATACTAGCACAATATTAGTACAATCAGTATAATATTTATATTGTTTCAATATCGTAGCAAT
>JAPYZA010002213.1:0-23632 GCA_030522685.1 Eupelmus azureus | reverse complement strand
TTTATTTCACTGTATTTTGTTAATATAGAATGGCAATAACTTGTAGATGGATTACAGTGTAATAGTGATAACGCTTTAATAAAAAGTTTGTGTTATCTTATGATTATTATTTACAAATTTTTTTAATTTAGTGATTGTGAATCTATTTTGCCAGAACTAGAAGGTGCATAAGTAATGCTTGCTAAATTAAAAGAAAACCTATATTGTACGGGTATTTTGATTCTCAAGTAATCAAAAAATCTGAAGCACTGTAATTCAAAAAGTAAAATTCAGAGAGTAGTAAATTTCAAAAGGTATTCTATTAAATAAATATTCATTCTATTTATTAAGGTCATTTGTGCTAACCGTATTTAAGTGCCTGAATTCAAATCTTGAAAACCCTTGTTAAATTAAGAATTGATTACTTTTGTTCGTGCATTTTGATTTTTGAAATAATGGCACTTGAACAAAAAACTCTTTTATACCTAGAGCACTTGCCTTCAAAGACAAGAAACTCTTTCTTCTTGTCAGTAGAAAAAAATTCATCTCGTCACGATTCAAGATTCATTTTCGTTTTACTCAAGCACACTTCACGTTGGGTAAAGAGTTTCTTTGTAGTAGGCGCAATTCCTTAACTAATCGGAGTTTTTCAATTTGACAAAATGATCGTATTTCTTTTTGTCAATAAAAGAAATAATGTTGGCTTTGTATTGCTCAAAATACATCTGATTTTGCTGTATCATTCTGCTGCTAAAAATAATCACTATCCACCCGAAGAACTGTCTTATCAATTATGCATTCCTTCAACCACATCGAATGACTCCCGAAAATATTCACCATAAAAAAAATGACTAAATTCCTCCCCAAATCATAAATCCATCATCTCCACTCTCCCAAAAAGACAACGAAACGCCAATCCACTCCCGCGACAAAGAAATTTTCATCTCGCTCCGTCCCACCCCCCCAAAAGGCAATGGAATCCCGTCACCCAGCGCCTCTCTCAACCCAACAAGTTCAAACTCAAATTGACAGGATAATGAGGCATGGGGCGCGTCAGGCCGAGGGCCGGGCCGTGTATCTGTCAAGTCGATTATGTTCGCCGGGCGCTCGCGCGCGGCCGAACATTGTTCGGAGATAGTTTAAAATGGCCGGAGCGAGGCGGATCAGCGCAGAGAGCCAAGCGCTGGACGAACGCGCGTGACGCCGGCGAATAGTTTGGAGTCCCGCAGAGAGGCGGAGAGAGGGTCGAGACAGATAACCCCGGCCTTAACGCGGCTGCGTTTAATTAAACGCGGCCGCTACCGCTTGGGAGAGTGCACCCCCGCAGTGGTTAATTCGCCGAGGTGGGGCTGGGGTGGTCTCGTAAACATTTTTGAATTTTTCGACCTGCCGGGAGAGCTGCTGCCGAGGCGAAACGTATATAAAGAGCGGACGGGTGAATTGCGGGATTACGGGGCTTTTTAAGGCTGGCATAATTTTCTTTGATAAGGCGCGAGCTCGCGAGGAGCCGGTGTAATGACGAAGCAATTTGTTGGGTTGGAAAGGGATTTTAGGAGGGCTTAGCGTAGGATTTTAGAAAGATTTTTTTAATGCGCAGATTTTAGAGCGACAAATTTTTCGGCTGAAGGGACCAACCTTTTCATCGCTGGAATTTACCTTTTTAATGTTTTGCTTTGTGCCGTTTTCGAAAAAGAGCTTTTTGAACTGCGAGGATGAAAAAAAATTAAATTTACAAACGAGTTGTCGCGTACGAGTATTGTTTTATACTGAGAAAAATTTATTCTGGATGCAAAAAGATGAATCCGGTTGGCCGAATTCTGTTTGATCAGAGAGGAATTGCAGTTGCCACAAGGGACATTTTCTCAGAATTAATACTGGCAACTTTTGCTTTTAATGACAAAATCACCTTCCTCAAAGTAATCCTCTTAAAGCTTTCAATCGAATTACTATTATTCTCGCATAAAATTTTCGAAGTGATAAGTGTGCTAAAAATTAAATAACGAATTATATATGAATAAATAAGTAGATTGCTGAAATTTTAAATAAGCTTAAAGAAAAATTCTAATTTAAGTAGAAGTCTTCTCGTAAATTAATTACTATATTATTCTAAATTAAATCAATCTATTATTGAAGCAACTAGATTCGCTTTGCTTTCAGAAGAAATTTTTGTTGTAAAAACATTTAAATTATTTGCATTGCTAAAATTATAGGAATTATCCTTTAAACAATCAGCTCTACACTCAAATTCATCGATTCAAAAAACCTCACGCATTCCAAACTTTCCAAAAACATTCATAAAGCAACGCTATCAATCAAACTCGTTGTCTCACACCATCAAATTTCCCAAAAAATTTTTCAACATCACCAACTTCACTAACTGACTTAATGAAGCACACGTAATAAAGCCCCGTACACACATCTCGTCTCCCATCCCGTTCGCAAAAACAGCCAAGTATATTCATGAAAATATATCAAAGAGAAACGTTCTTAGGGGGCGCTAGTACTACGTATTCGCGAGGCAAGAAAAATATCTCGCACGTTCCTTTCGCGACGACGAAACGCGCGCGCAATAGCAATTTATTACGAAAGACACGAGGCGGTGGCGTCTCGGCCGACTCCTCCGCGAGAGCGGGAAATATTGCTTCCTTCGTAAAAATTGCCTTCACTTGGAATAAGGAGCATGCATTACTCGACAGTGCATTTTTCACATGAAACGAAATTAAAATCCCGAGCCTCGCCCCTGCGCCGAGTGCCTGCTCTGTGTACATTATTAATTTCTATTTTATTAGTCGCCGACGTTTTTTGGTTTATTTTTGGCGAAATAAATAGACGAAGGGTGGGCGCCTCGTGAAATTTACGGAGTCGGTGCTTTTAAGGGTAATAAAGTGCCGGGGACGTACATCGGAAGCACTAAAATTGTCATCCCCGTCGTCTTGGAGCATGAAATTAGTTGCTCGAGAAAAAGATTTTAAAAAGAAGACTGTAAGTTGAAGAATGTTTAATCATTTGGGCATGAAGTTTATGTATTTAATTATGAAGGGAAGTGGTTACAAAAAGAAAGTTTTATTGCTGAAAAAAATGTTTAGTAAAATTTGATGTTTTCAAATATTAGAAAAATAAATAAAAAAGGATTACAGGGAAACAATAAGTTTATATGATATAACTGATATAACAAGTTTACAAAAAAGTTGATGACTTGATCAAAGGTTGTTACATAAAATTTACAGAAATAAAATTGTATAACATTTACAGGGAACTGGTACAAAAAATAAATTAATATTTACTTTTTCAAGCTGTATGAACGATTTCAATAAAAATAAATATTAGAGTTACAAATTTAAATACTCTAATAAAATTTGAAAAATATTTACTTGTTAGTTTATTCAAAGTTTCCTGCATATTTTTTCGAATACTCAAAATATTTGAAAAATTGAGACCAATAGTTTTTGCTCCATTTTTACCTTTGCAAATTTTTACCTTCAATATTGTCAAATAATATTAGCTTCATCCTCTCCGTTCTAAACAAACAATTTTCAAACACCACCTAGATAAAAAAACATTCCACTCGCCTCACCCAAACCCCTTCAACAACTCATCAACCCTCACCAATCTATTAATAAATTAACCTTACACCCCGCCTGTATGCTCAGACAATTTCGCGGGTTAAAAGGTTCAATTTAACGAGGCTTAGCCGTCACGGCGATTATACAGCCGCGCGCACTTATGAATGTAAATCCGTGGCGTCTCCTTGACACCGGCGCGCCCCGCGAAAGTTTGTGGCCGAGGTGGAAGGAGGCCTCCGCCCGAAATTGCACATGCAAATTCAAAATCGCTCGCGCCGCGCGACGCCGGGCGTCGAGACACTTTCCGCGAGATGAGCTTGATTTATGCCCCGCGATGGCCGCGCCTCGTAAATCGTAATAAGCGCGCAGGCACGAAGCGCCAGACACTTGCAAGCCTCTGGGAAATGTGTATTTTATTTTGCGCCTTGGAGACCGGGGAAATGTTTGCTTTTTTTTGGTGGGGGGGGGGGGGCTAGTTTTTGGCTTGTTGAAAGTTTTGCGTAAACAGCAAACTTCGTGCGAGAGTGTCTTTGTTGAAGAACTTTTCTTTGCTACTTTTCTGATCAGACGTAATTGTTTTGGAAAAATACTTGAAGATGTCGAGTTTGGGGTGAGTTTATTCAGTCCTTAAACAAATAGTATACCGTTTTGATGTTGACGTTATAACTATTAAAATTAATTTATAGTTAAATAAGGATTGAATGTATCTTTTTTATAAATATATTATTGTTTTCTATTGAAAATTTACATACATATTTAATATACATATTTCCTTTATTTTGCAGTTTAACATTAAAATGTTACAGTAAAATTTTATGAACTTGATTTCGCCTTAGACTGGTTTTAATCTAGGTAGAATCTGATTCAATTAAGTCGATGTCAGGTTGATTCGATAGAAGCGAAGAGCACGTACCGTTAAGCGCCGCATTCAATATTGTAGGGCAGCCGCGATATGGATCTGATGAACTACATAGTCATAGACATGCACTGGAAGCAATTTTTTAATAAAATTTATTGTTTTCCAGAAATGATTATTCAACTCAAGACTGTAATTGGATGAATCACCTGACTTGAAAAAAATAATAAAATCTGTATTAAATTGCTCTTGATTTTATTTTTATAGAAATAATTAGGTTCAGAATTTTCCATTTGATGATTAATGAATTCAATGCATTATTCACAAAACTTCTTAATATTTGACTAACTCATGTGGTTTAATTTATAGAAATACTTTGAAGAATGTTTGCTACAAACAATAAACTAAAAGTTAAGTTTTGTACATAATTGCAAGCACCGTAGTAATCTTCTCAAACTGTAGAATTTTTGAAAGATTTTTTAAAATATTAAATACTGAGCCTACTTGAAACTCTAAATTTAAAATAATTTCCAAAATCTTAAATAAATTGATTTGCAAATTTAAAAATAAAAGAGAACACTCATCGTGTCCTATTAATGTTTAACACAACTGCCGCTTCTGTGTACTGATGCTCACAAACTATATGAGTATTCAAGATCTTTTTAGACCGTGCAACCGTATAATTACAATCTAACACAAATCTGTTAGCTCGTTAATTTTTCTTAAATAATTTTTTAATTGGATTTCATAATTATTTTGGTTATTATTTAAAGATTATTATATACTTATAATTTAATTAGCTTTATCAGTAAGATATGAATCAAGAGATATAAATCAATTAATGACTAAGTCTTTTTATATAGGCGCTTTAAAATTTTTATTTTTTTTAGCATAGTTTTTTATATTTTCAATATATACTTTATTAAAATATTACTAATTTTAATTATGACAAGATCTAACAAGCGATATGATGGTACGGGTGTACTTCATAAATTATAATGTTACAAGCAATTTCCTAAAACAATAGATTTACAAACATATATTTTTTGTGTATAATAAACATCTATAAAACATATCTAGAAAGCATCTACCTGACAATTCTGGTACAGGGAAACTTTCTTTTCGTCTCTCAAATTAAAGTCGTGCAGTATAAAATTTTGAATGATTTAATAATTAATAAAATAATGATAAAATGTAATGATAAAAATAATATATGTGGGCTTGTAAATTATTAAAAACAGTATTTTTATAAATAATAATTGACATCAATCATTATTATTCTACATTATTGTTTTCAAGAGCAAATGCGCTTATGTGTATTTTCGATTTACATCGCAAGGGTCTGCTTCTATTCATCAACATCTGACTTGGTCAATGTTGTTAGGCTTGTATCGAGAATCAATATTGGGATGTAACGCGATTCCTGACATAATCTGACATTATCCTAATGTTATCAGTGATGACACAAAATCAAACAAGATTCTAAAGATAAATAAGAGAAATAATAGAAACAACACTTAACATGATTTGGATGAATTTGAATAATTTATAATATATAATAAATGTGTTACACAATTTACTTTTAAAATTTGCTTAGCAGTAATCGCAATTATATTGAAATGTTATTATGCAAATGTTCGATGATCCGATATTCAATTTCGTAATACATACAAACATCAGGCTCTTACTCAAACACAGTCATCAATTAAATTCACACAATCTTTCATGTTAGTATTGAATCCGAACATCCTTTACTGTAGGAAGTTAAGCTATTGAAAAATAAATCAAAGGATTACTCTTTCACTAGAGTGAATTAAAAACATGAATTGCAATCAAGCCAATCGATTCAATGAATTGGAGAATACTTCATTCTTTTAAACTCTTTCAAATCGATATTCAAGGAGATATTAGAGGAATATTACATAAGTTGGATTTTATGAACAAATAACTTATGAATTAAAACAAGTTTATTAAATATGCGCTAAATATATTGATTAACTTACAATTTCGCAGTTTGAAAATGTAGTTATAATAAATGAAACAAAATAAGAAATCACAAGTTTAGTTATGAATTTTTCTTACTAAAATTTTAATTGAAAAAAGAATGTACGAAATTGTGGCTTTAAATACCAAAACTACCAACGTAACTATTCACAGTATAAACAATTCAATAACAATTTTTTATTACACAAAAAATGTTCAAAGATTCGATTAAACCTATAAACGCATTTTCAAAAATATTGAAAGCTTTACAGCGACTATCAGTTATTATTCAATATTCAAAGAACAAAAAGGTAATCTTGTGTCCGCGCGGAAAAAAGCTAAAATCCCGGCCGATTATTCTAGTTCAATTTTCGTCATATCGCGTAACTTTACATGCGAAATTGGAATTTTACTGCGCTGAATCCCACCCCTGCGCTTTTCCATAAAATCCTATACTGTGCGGTATACAGTCGCGCGCGTAAAAGTCATAGACGACAATAAAAATTCCGCTATAAAACTCGGCCGCTTTACAGTCTACAAGCATTACAGCTATTTTACTCTATCGCATCGAATTCATCATAATTCCACGTAACAACGTATATCCACAATGCCAGTCTTAAAGAAGTTCTGACCCGAACCGTTAACTAACTCCACTCAAAACTAGTAAAAGTGCTCTTGTAATTTCACACTCGCCGGCGCTCGCCGCTAGCGTCTCTTTTTTTTCGGTACACCTAAGCTCACGCAACTGATGGAGGTAGCAGCAGCAGCAGCATCCTTTCACTCGCTCGGCGCTTCTAAACTCGCCGCGAACTTTGCTAGCAAACTGGTCTACCTTGCACTCGACATCTGACACCATCTGCTCGTCGTGCGCAAAGTAGGTGAGACATTTTAACTACACTCGCTCGAGCAGGAGATTCTTTTTGAACTTCGAGAGTTTCGAGTCGAGGTCTAGTGATGCGCGTTTTGTAAGGTGAGGATGAGGTCGCGCTTTTTTTTTGTTTGTTCGGGCTTGATGAGGCCTAAATTACTTTTGCTTTAATTTGGTTGACGAGCTTTTTGGAGTAGTGCGTCGGGTAGAAGGACTTGGAGAGATTTATTACTTTGACGTTTCGAAATTAATGGGATGATAACGAGATGTTGAGTAATGTTTAAACCTGATTTTTTTATGTACATTTTATACTGTTTCGTCATTTTTTACCAAAAAATGGACCAAAAGTTACTTTCGAAAAAAATAATAGTTCTTTTCTGGAGTCTCGAAGGAAAACTAGTACTGTTGAATTTCGAACAAAAACCATTACTTTTTTGTAGGTTTTATAGTAGAATTGGTCTTTGTTAATTATTTATAATTTTTAGTCTCGACTAAATAATTATAAATACAAGCGTAGGATAAAATGGATATTATAATAATTTTTCATTTATTTCAATTTATTCGGTAAACTCAAAGTTTAAAAAAAATTCATTTACTCAAATCAAAAATTCGAAAACTTTTTAATGAATAGAGACGCTCTTGGCCGATGAAATTCTCGAAAGAGACGTGAGAAAAATCTGATAAAGATCTCGTCCTCTTTTCAGCGGAAAGGCTGTGAGAAAACACGAAGAGTCGTCGCTCTAATAAACAGGAAGAAAGAGGAAAAAAATGAAGGAATTAGGAAAAAGGTGAGGATTCTTGCTTATGTGCACGAGCCAACTGTAACTTCCTTTCACTTCGCGCGAGCGCGCCACATCGCTGCGAAACTGCACCCGCCCGGAGTGTGGGGCAACGCGGCGCGAATGATGCGACGATATGTATATGTATAAAACGCGGCTCAAAGTACTTTTAATTGGCACGGTGAATTCGTGCCGTGAACTTTGCGCCGCGTGAAAGTAGATGATCTTTTTCAATTTCCAAGTTTTTATTCCGAGCCCCTTTCGTTTTCTTCTCGGAAAATTATTAAAAAAATTAATTAGGACGCCTAATTTGGAAGGCTAACTAGCTTTTTTAGAGGGTAATTAGAAGGAAAAGGTAATTACATCTGACTATAAATGGATTTTTTGCACTTTGGGTGAAAGCTAAGGTAACACGTATTATATAATAATCTTTTTTATGCCTTCAGAATTAAGATGAATACAAAGATTTTACTTCTTGAATACTCTGAATAATTATAGCAATGTATCCCATTTAATAAAGAAAGTAGAAATGCTTTTAATAATTGTTGAAAACTGAATATAAATACAAAAAATTTTTATTTTTATTGAAATGTTATTTTATTTATTAAAAATATAGGTTATAGCTGAGCTGATAGTTGTGTCGAATTTCGATATTCAACAACAACAGTTTTATTTCTCACCATATAGTTACTATTGTTTTATTATATAAAAAAAAATAAATTAATAAATTAAAATAAAATTTGCTGATTATTCAACTTTGAATTTGTTTAGTTTTTTATTTAGTTTAAACATCACTAATCAAGGAAAAAAAGTCCAATTTTCTAATAGTAAAGCTTGTCAATCGGAATTATTAAAATCTTTATTTTTTTATACATTTTTTTATCAAAAGATTCTTTTGCGACTATTCTGGAGAATCCAAATCAATCAACTGTCATTTATAAGACTAGCAAACTAGAATTATACTTTTGGCTTCTCATTTTTCTTCGCCACG
Source organism: Eupelmus azureus (assembly GCA_030522685.1). Classification (NCBI taxonomy): domain Eukaryota; kingdom Metazoa; phylum Arthropoda; class Insecta; order Hymenoptera; family Eupelmidae; genus Eupelmus; species Eupelmus azureus. The sequence goes on along the minus strand of JAPYZA010002213.1, from coordinate 14,613 downwards.
ATAATTACGAAATAAACCGCATATTAGGCTTCTTAAGAAAAAAAATCTTTTGATGGTCCGGATCATTAAAAAGGATATGTACGTATAAAATTGCGTCATTTGGACCAATGAAAGTAGCTGATGATTAGCGAAAGGTATACACAAAAAGAAGATTACTAACCATCCCCGCCACAGCTGTGAGAGAGGATCGCCTCCGATTCTCCGTTGAAGTTACATGCTTGTCGAAATGACCACGTTCTTGCTACACAGCTTCAGGGATGGAATTTCCATTTCACTTGTTTTACGACCGATTCAGCACCGCAGATCTTTTTCCTTCTTTCTGATCGCGAATATCGAATATCTAGCGTTCTATTTTAATGATTGTCAATGTTGAATAAGAATTAAAAAGGACAACCTATTTTATTTATATATAATAGATCATTTTATTAGTTTATCCAGGATTATTCTTTACAAAAACTAGAAAAATTTAGTTACTTCTTTTTTTTACAATATTAGTTACACATACAGTGATTCATTTTGAAAACTAAATTGTTAAGTATATATACTGATATGTAATATACAAGTTTGAAAGTTTAATTAAATTTCAATTTACATTTGAAACTTCTGCAACTTTTGGCTTCTACGTAGTCAAGGCAGTTTTAATGATTCATATTTACGAAAACTTATATTATTGAATGTTTATATTATGTTTTACAAATTGAATTTTTATGGTTTAATAAATTTGTAAAGAAACGTAAAAAGAAACTCATTTTTTAATTTTGATATTTAATAAATTAGATGTTCATTTATTATATTTTATATATTTTATGTCATTGGTTTCCACATACATTGGCGTGAAGAGTTTTTATAGAAAAGATAAAATCTTTACGTAACGCCCTCTATTTTTAAATGATAAATCTGCCACGGTTACTTCTTTAGCAAAGAGTTTGCAAAATCCTGTTACTCCATAGTTTGTTTTGTGTACTCTTAGCGAAGTGCCGTTACCGTTTCCTGACAACATAATTGGACGATAATAAATGAAAGCGACGATTCCGATCGCGTCTCCACTATTTATTCTAACCGAAATGGCTGTAATTTCCGGCCACAGTGCTGGAGACTTTTGCTGCGTTTCCGAGTTGCTTATTACGCGCGCGAAAGTACTTTTTAAACTGGAAGTTAATAGACTTTAACGAGGATTTCCCGGTATAGACTTTATTTCAAATCAATTGAGGCATCTGTGCAATCAACCACGAAAAAGGTATATGACCACTTTTGAATTATTAATCTGCTTTATGTTTGTAGCAGGATGTTTATATAATGCAAATCATTGACACAGTTATCGTAATGTTAATTACTAATTTGAAAGTAGTTAACAAAATTTTCTTTTTATGACGGATTTTACCTATCTATAAAGAAAGTATATTTCTAACAACTTTCCAATTAAGAGAAAACAAAAGAATTTTATTTAAAAATGAAAAGTGCTTATAAGATATTGAAAAAATATTTTTAATATAAATCTAATTAATTTCTTAGAGAACATTATATTATTGCTATTGAATTGCTGACAAATCACAGTATTAATTCAAAGAATGCCCATCTGATATGGTTAAAAATGATTAAATCTTGTATTAAGTTTGATATCGTTATAAAAATTATTTTCGAAGACAAGCAGCTTTAAAAAAAGTCTTCATGAAGCGTTGGGCGTAATGCTGGACTATATAAGGAAGGTCATGCACTTATTAATTTATGACCATGAAATCAATAAAAGTAATGTAGATGATTACTATCATTTAGAAGAAATAGCCAGTCAATTGTTCTAATTATTTTTGAAATAAATAGATTTTGGAAAGAATTCGCTGATAAGTGATGGGCTTTTTCTAGTTTTAGCAAATTTTGAATTATATCGCACGTAAATTATACTGCGATTACTAAATAATATTTAAATCTTTTGAAATGAACTACATTTTAGTACATAAAAGAAAATGTACAAACTAAGTAAGTACAAACTAGTAAGCTTAAAATAAATTAAGTGCGTTTGCTTTTTCACGAACGCAAACGCAGTCTCAATAGGATCTTCCATTTCGTCGAATTTTTAAGGATTTTTTGTGGTGAAGAACATTAAATTTTTATTATTTTGATTTATTACATAAGCGGTATTGGGAACTTAATAGCTCTAGAAAGCTATTAAGAAATTACCGCGTCACAAACTGTAATTCCGCAAAACCTAAACATTTTCGCATATATCACAATAAAAATGCTATTTTGTTTCGGATCTCTACGTTTTATTATTAAGTAATTCATTTTTTGTTACTTTTATTTATTTTAGTGAAAGGATTTCCTACTATTAATAAATTAGATTATTTTTAGAATTAACGTCAATATAAAGAAGATTCCCGATTTTTTAAATATAAAATGTGACTCAAAAAATAGATTACCAGTTAAATAAAAGTTATGCTTTACAAAAAACTAAAGAATTCTCTTCAAGGTTCAGAGATTTCAGAAGGCTAAATTGTCATCACACTGGCAAAAAATTTAGTCGATCCTTCAACGTGCATACAACCCCCGATTTGCATTCTCTTTCAGTTTAGACTCAGAATCTAGTCGTCACCGCTGTATTTTTTGCATCTGCATATTTATGCGATATTTCGCTCGGCGAATGGCCGCGCGGTTCGATGAGTCAAATTAAAAGGTCGGCGAGCGGAGAGGATGAAAAAGAAAACGAGTCGGAGCGCATGATAATCAAAGGAAAATATATTTCCGCGGAAAAGGACGCGAAAATCATCGTCCGCTACTTTTTTTTTGCTCCCTCGCCGTAAGGGCGAACCCCTGAGCAAAGGAAAGACTTCGCTTTTGGTCTATTTGACGTCGCTCCATTTCACTTCGCGCTTCTATACTGCCGACGGCTGGATATCGGTTTTAATAATCGCTGCGGACAAAAGGAAATCTTATCGAGCATCCAGCTGGCGCGCGAGCGAGCTCAACCGCTCCGTCGTCTTTATTATGCTTTGGGAGAAATTTCTATGCAAGAAAAAAAGGACCAAGAGGAGAGGAGGAGAGAGTAGGGAGGAGGAGAGAGAGATTGATAAAGTCGCCGACGTAAGAGCCAAATGCATACTCTCGGCTTCGATTTCTTCGGCGATTTTGTTTTATTTGAGTTGGAAAAACTTCGTGCCCTTTCTTTCGCGCTGGGAAAATTGAATTTCGAATCTGAATTTAATTTCGTTACTTTATATTCGTATATCGAATGAGAATCCTTAATGTGAAATCATGAGTAAAGATGAAAGTACTAAGATATAGTACAATAATTGAATTATAAGTATCCTGGTAAATTGATGCATTTTATTTTCGTTTATGTAAAAATGTTTTTTTTTTTTTAGTTGCTTGTATGTAAATTCATTAACACTATTATTTACATAACTTTCATAATTAATTATAGTCTGTCATTGTAAAGTTTTGTGTATATGGAATTATGAAATTAATTGTTTTAACCATCGTTATATTAACTATATATTAATCATGTAGAACAAAATTTAAAATAAATATTTTTAATCAATGGTTGTTTCTTTATTATAATATATAAAACTGTAGAAAAATAATTTAGCTGTTTTTTCATTAGAATACATTTTTTGTACATTTGTTCTTCTTTTATTTTAAAGGGCATTTTAAAAACCGTCAATCAAACAAGAAATGAAAGTTTAAAAGTCAATTTAATAAACTCTGTTTCTGTACAATCTAGAAAAATTCTCTTCATTTGAATGAAAGTCAAAATTCTATGCATTCCCATCAGGTTTTTTCCTCGCTTCAAAAGCGAAGTTAATGAATTGTAATCGAAAACCAATTGTTGTTTGGACAATAAGAAAAAAAGATATTATTTCTCTTTATAAATGTTATAATTGTTTTCTATTTTATAGAAAAAATGTTATAACAGATGCAAATATTAAGAAACTTAAAAAATTATTTGTTCTATTAAAAATATTTTTAAAGATGATTTAGATCTATCTATCAAAATATAATAATATGGCTAAGTATTTAAAAATAGTACATCCCGGCAAGATGCTAGGATACTGTTACCATATTTTCTCTTGACTTTTCAAATTTCTTTACAGAGTCGTTACATTTAAATTTTAAGCAATTAAAATGTAAATTATTGAACCTTATTTATGAGTGATGACGGAATAAGTAAAATATACTGAAAAATTATTCACACCGCATATCGTATTTTCCTCGAGTTTATCTCAATATCTATCCTTTCCCCATAAACATCGACTTAATCAAGATTCTTAATTACGACAATTCTCAAAATCTAGCTTATCTTCATCACAAACTTTCGACTTCGGCTCGGGCCTCTCAAAACTTCAGCCCCTTCAAATTTCTCCTCAACTACCACGTTGTATTTCGCGTATCGAAGCTTTAAGCCAGCACACGCGCGCGAGATTCAGACGCAACTCCTCTTTCCTGCGTTGAAAGCAATTAGATTTCATCGAAGAGCATCGAACAGCCGATCAATACGTATAGGAGCATACGTATGTGTCGGTGCACGAAACCGCAGCGGCATTAATTACGGTTAACTGCAGCGATACAGCAGGGCAGAGAGGGAGAGACAGAGAGATAGATGGAGAAAACCGAGGGAAAGGGAAGGATCCTCTCGACTAACTAAGACCGGCAGGTAACGGTAAATTCATTGGCAATTGGTCTAAGCAGCTTTCGTCTGCTCGCAGAGCTAGCTCTGATCAGGCTTTATCGCCAAGTGCTGCGCTGGCCATTCGTAGCCTGCGTGAGAGCTGCACGAAGATGTAATAGTATTTTTTTAAAGACTCCGTTTGTGTGTGATTTGATGATGTAATTAATGAAGGACTATTGGCTGACGCGTTAAGGTGCTTGATTAATGATTATTCGCATTGAATGAGGATGCTCGGGATTGTTTCATTTCGGTTACACGGATTTTTTTTGTCTTTTAGGTGCAGTTATTGGCATAAACTCGCGGATTTAACGACGATATCGGATACTGTATATGAACAATGATAGAGTTTCGCGATATTTTTGGTGTACGGCTCTATATTGAATTTCGCGTACGCACTCATGGATATATAGTATTAGTGCGAATGGAATCAGATTTATCTTTGAAAAAGGCTGGTGTAAAGCTCTATTACGAAATTCACTGCCAGTTTTTTACTCTTCACCGGAAACATTGTTATGGTTTTCAATTTTCGGTAAAATGTAAAGGAAATGAAAACATTTTCTCAACGTTGATAAAAAAAGATAGCATGATGCAAAAATGCAAATATTGAAAATATTGTATTTGCGGCTTTTTCGCCTTTAATCTTTTTCTTTAATTCGAAAAGTTTATTTAACTTGAAAGTAATAAAAAAAAATACATGTACACAACTTCGGATGCTCGCTACTAAAGTTCACCATATAATTATTTCCAACATCCTTGAAAAGGCGCGCTATCGATGAAAACAAAGTTGCCTACAAAATCCGCCCCTAAATTGAAATAAAAAGGCACACAATAAACGTCGAATTAGCAAACAATGTAAACTCATAATTTGCAAGCTGTTCCTCGCTGCTCTGGAACAATGAGCAAACACAGTGTATAAGCCAGGAGAGGCGGCGCGCTGCATAGAGAAAAAAGGCCAACAAAAGCGGCCCGCTCGCAAGCACCGGACTCAACTCCCCAGCGCGAAATGTGTATCGCAAACAAAAGCTACAGCGGCCCCAGCGAGATGCCTCGTTAAAAGGAATTATAAATCCGCCCTGACGTCATAATGCTCCGCTAACACACTTTCCTCGTCGCGCCGCTCACATCCACACACATACCGCATTATGTGTCCTTTCACTTTAAAGCGCGCGCGTACATGTAGCCTCCTGCCCGGAGGTACCGCGATGCGCTCCTTCACCGTTCCTTTTTTTTTTACCTTACGGTCGCGTCCTTGAGATGGAGATCGTGGAGTGTTGCAGCGAGATAATCTAGAGAGAGAGTGTGGTTCTGAAATAGAAGGTGAATCGATTTTTTTTTTTTGGAATAATGGAGTACGGCTGTTACGAGGCGCTGTGGGTATAGGCGGGATTTATTCGTGCAATTGCGTTTTTGCTTTTGGGAATCGTTGCGCGTTCGGCTTTTTTGTGTGGATTCTTTTTTATGGCCGCGAAGGCTTTCTTTTGTTAACTTTCGCTGGGTTTATGGAAGCGCAGCAATTTTTTTATCTTTTTCTCGCTTTGGAAATCGAATCATTTTTAAAAGTGAATTGTATCCGTAGATTTTTGATTTGATATTATTTTAAACGGTATATTTTAATATTCCACTAAAGATGCTATATGCAACTTGCTTTACTAATAGAAAAAAAATTTTAATTTGATACAGTCTAATCTTTATTCGATTAAATAAAATTCAGGCTTATTTGGTATATACTAAAAATTGAAGTATATATAAGTAGATAAGGGTCGAAGTAGGTAAGACCCACGGTGTATTGAATATCAATATGTTCTTTAAAACTTTATAAACTATTTCAAATTTAAATACCAACACCACTAATATTTATTAACAATCATAAAATTAACTATCATTATCGTACGTATTTCTGACGTTATCGCGTTTCTCAAAAGTTTCAAAACCGTTGAAAAAGTTGGTTATTCATCGGATTTATTTAAAGAATTAATTTTTTATTAAAATTCATATGAAAAGAAAGTTGTGCTTTTAAAAATTATACAACTTTAATCCAATAACTTTCTGTAAAAAATCGATATTTTTCAAGATTTTTTTCAAAAATTAATTTTTCAAGCCAGAAATAATACTATCACTACTCTCGTCAAAACTAAAAACTCGTCAAAATATCAGCGAAATCTGTCGAGTTATTCTCACGAAAATGAACATCATTTTGTGAGATGGCGAAATCATAAGTCAATCCCCCATAGATCATGCCTAAAAGCCATTCCCACAAGCATCATCCACCCACTCTCCGCCCCAAAAAATGTTCTCTTCAAACCAAAAATCAACCACGATCAACACGCTTGAATTAATAAAGCCCTTCCTCCATTCTCAGCAGTAACACGTAAACCGACCTATAATAGCATTCAACAGTCAGCGTCAGCAAGGGCCATGAATAAGCCGGAGCGCTCGCGCCTACCGCCGCACGGCAACGATCCTTCCTCCGTTGTCGGCGATGTCGCGGTCACTGACGCACCGCAGTTATACGACCGCCCACTCCTGGATCGTTAATCAAAAGCTGAGAAATTTCCCGCGCAAGGGCCTCGCTTAATGCGCGCACAGCGAGTGAATAACGCGCGCATAAATATGTAGAGAAAAGTTAGCGCCCGCGACTAGTCCAGATTGCCTAGCGAGTTGGCAACGAGGTTACCGAAAAAGGAAAAAAAAAGTAATAAACAGGATACTGGGTAATGTACAGAGGTACACGCGGAGAGGAAGTCACGCTGATTATGCCGCCTACTGTCGAGTCTTCCCTTTTGCTTTGCTGCAGCGAGCTCTGGTGAAGTAAAAGTTGTTACCCTCGCATGCGAGTTAACGCCTTTTACAGCAATGGGCTTATTTGCAGCCGCTGATTTCGCTCGTAAAACTTGTGGACACGCTGATTTTCGAAAGTTCGGGAGCGTTCGCTTTTCTGAATTCAAATTTTCGACGAAGGTACTGGGAAAATGATTATTGATGCAATTAGGGTTAGTGAGGAAAAGGTTGGAAAGGCAGTTTACATTTTGAGGTACCTTATATCTAATGCATCTATCTTAGTAGTTAGAAATTTCAGCCGTCTTCCATGTTGAGAAGTACTTAAAATTCAAAAAGTTTCGGAAATTTACGGTCTAAAATTTTAGGTTATGTCTCGGCGCGAGTGTAACGGAAATGAAATGTGGATGATAAAAAAGTAAATGATCTGTTTTTAATTACCGCAAATTTTAGGTCGACAGGATGAGGCAATAATTTGCTTGACTAATGATGATAATCATCCAACAATTTTATGATATTGGATACCGCGTCAGATGCAGTAACTAGGATAGAATAATTGATGAATCAATGAAATTAATTATATTTATTATTTTTCAAGGCTATCAAAATAAATGATCAATACAGGAATCTGGTAATTTTAAAACAAGCAATGAAATTCGAAGTCCGTTTAAATTATTTAAAAAGTAAAATGATTTTCAAAATATTAATAGTTATTAATTAAATTGTAACCAGTGAAAAAATTATAAAAGTTTTAAAATAATTTATTTATAAATGCTTTTATTCGCCAAGCCAAATAAACTCTTGCATAAAAGATTTTTTAATTGCATTTAATTGAAAGAACTCGGAATGAATTGTTCACCGCAATTACAAAAAAAGATAAGATGTGATAAAACCTTTCCTTATTTAAAAATCCATTTATTTTCAAACTTTTTCATCGATAAATGCTGATTCCATTTCCTATGTTCTCCTTCTCAAACAAAACCGACTGCAATCGATTCATTATACAAAAAAATTCACTCTTTCCGCGCGCAAACGAACATGAAAAGCCAAAAGACCGCAAACAATTAATCGTCATGCTTCATTACTCCAATTTTTCTCTCTTTTTTCCACCTTCCATCCTCTCGCTCCCCCTTTTCGCTGTCTTTCAAGCGTGGAAACATTCACAGGATGCGCAAGCCCATTAGCCGCACGACGACTCGTTAACGCTGTTTTGGTCGGACGACGGTGACGCTTTGACGGAAAAGCGTTATGTGTACAAGCGTTTTCCAAAAATCAATTGCACACACTCTCTCTCTCTCTTTCTCTCTGTCTGTACCCCTTCCACCGTAGAGAAAGAACAAAGCCGATGACAAAATACACGCGCAACAAGAACGCAACGATGCAGCGCGAAATACACAACATAGCGGCGAAAGAAAAACAGGAGAAAATGCTTCGTTATTTTCTCATTGTCTAAAATAATGGAGCTGGCGCGCGAGCGCAGGCTCGTTGAGCTTACGTTTTATAGAAAGCCGCGCGGCGTATCTTTCGCAATTGTCGCTGCTTTTTCTTCTCTTTTTGTCTTTTGATCTCAAAAGGTTTAGTTTTACAAATGCTTTAATTTGGGGATTGAACGCTGCGCGGAAAAGTGCTTTGCTTTTGATTAAATGCTAATAGCTTGGATTTTTTAATCCTGCATCAGCAAACTTTTAGGTTACAGTACTATATGAGAATGTATTATGTGAAACAGAATTAATCCTTAATAGTCACACTTCTTTGAAGTGATATAATAGTCACTTTGGGTAAAATTTACCTGAATATCTTTGCACCGTGATAAAAATTACGTATAGAAGACCAAAAGAAAAAAAAAACAGATGCAATTCAAACTTGTTTTTGCAAAGATTGTATTTATAGTTCAGATTAAAAATTTAATTTTAAACATATAAAAGAAATTATAGAAAATAAAATGAATGGATTACTTTGTATTAATTTTTTCCAAAGTTGGTATTACGGTTTAATAAAATAAAAATAATACATTTTGTAATAATAGTTGCAATTTTTGGTTAGAAAAAAAATTTTGTGAAAATTATAGACTGTGAAGGTTAACTATGACGCTATTATTTTCAGATTTGATTAAAAGTATACCATTTTTCATCTCCGGATAATAATTGCGTAACAAGAGTCGATAGAATCTCCTTAAATTTCAATGAAAAATTACATAATATAATTATAAATGTAATTAGAGTAGATGGATATTAATCTAAAAGGAGATAATGATCATTGTTCAAGTAACAGCACGAAACCATTCAGTTCCTTTTATTAATACTTTTTATAAGAATTTAAGACCTTTACAAGACTCGCTGAGCTTCTTAAACAAAGCTTATCACAACGCTTAGTCTGAGATCTGAATACATTTTCTACAATTACAAGACGGATCATTAAAGTTGTTCTTTTGATTTCTTTTGTTGTTCGGGAAAATCAAAGTCTCTCAAAGCACTTTAAGAATAGGATAATTACAGTAATGTAGTTCTGTAATTATTGAAATGCAAATTTAAATGTTTCTAACATTAGCGCAATTTTTAACACGAAAACTTTTATATAGTCCATATTTTCCTTATTAGACTATTACTTTATGAACTTTTCTTTTAATGCACTTTTTTAAACAGAAATTAAAAGAACATTTCCATTATGTAGATCTATTTTTTTTCTTCTGAAGTTTGTTTGATGTAAGTACAGATTAAGTTAAAAGTCTGCAGCTGAAAAAAGTTACTCCTTTAAACCTCATCCTTTTCTTCTAGAGATACAAGTCAAGAATAACATGACCAAGCACGTTCGAATGCTTCACTTTCGCCTCAAGATGAGTAGCAATCTCCGCGTTAGAAATGGAGGAGAGTTGCTCAATCGGTATATATAAATACATGAAGTATAGCACTGACTAATGAGGCGAGTGATGGAAACCTATACTTAATAATCTGAAAAGATTGTCAGAAAGATCGCTTATTCCGGAAGTGCGTGTCTCCGTTTCATCAGAAGAAACTTTTCCTTTATAATTAGTGAAAAGTTATTTCTCATAACTTATCGGAGAAATGTTCAATGTATATCATATTTCTATTGTTAACGAGCTGTAACATAATTAAATTATATGTGTGAACTAGAAGAAAGCATAGATTTTGAAATTTTCAATTATGAAGCAATTGAGCGAATCGTACAAATAAAAATTACTTTCTTTCTCTGGTATATTTGCATACATCGAGCTTTATTGCAAAAAGAAAAGAAATGTCTACTTTCTTTGGGTGTGTTAAGATCGTTTTTACAACCTGGCACTGCAAAAACGACTTAATCGTTCGAAAATCACGCACAAAAAGCATACGAGAACTTTCTAGCAATCCATAAATCATTAAATAAAACTTGTTAGCAATCTCCATTTCGTAGTGTATTAATATACGTTTTCTCACGGTAAAAAATTGTTTGTTTTCGCCCAAAAGAGTACGCTTAATTATCGGTTAAATAGCATCTCCACCAGGCGCTCTTACCAAAGACCTACAAAAATTAGCTTTGATAAAACGAGCCCCTTAATTAATTATGCATGCGAGATACAACCAGATCGCCTTTTACTCCAACGCAACAATCGAACCGTAATTAATGCACCGTAATACTCACGTTTCCGCGCTCGCATCCATTTTCCCTCCTGACGCCCATCCGAAAACCCAATAAAACCGACGCTTTAATTACACCTATACCCTTCACCCATCGTAAATTAACAACTGATTAAAAAGCCCTAAACAGTCTCCTAAATCTTGATCGAAGCGGACATCGTAATCTCGAACCTTAGCGCGCCAACTTTCACGCAAATTGCTCGGCACCTTTTGTTTTCCTCCCGCGATGCAGGCTCTCTCGCCGCTCTGTTTCCTGTCTTGCGCGCTAGGAAATTTGCATTGTTATCCAGCCGGCTAATCGCGGCCAAGAGCCCAGGCTATCCTTATCGTCGCGTCGATCGCACTTAGTGATCGAGCGACCGACTGCGCGCGCGCTCGTGGTTAATGTTTCAGGACGAAATGCGCGGGGGTGTGTGGTTGTTGAAGCTCGTGCGGGAGAAAGAGAGCTCTTAATTTTTCCTTGGCCCTTCCTGTTTATCGGGGCCGTTAGTCAGCCGCGGAATGCCGCTCGCGTGGTTCCGGAAAATTATGGCGCGACTGCGGCCTGGGTGCAAGGAGGCGAATTGCGGAAAGTTATTTTAATTTTCACGGGAATAATGCGCGCCTGATGGATCGCTGGCTCCCAGAGCGAATTGCCATCATTTCTCAGCAAGCGTGCGCGCGTGTCATCGGTGATTTATCGCGGAGCCCGAATAAAAATGTACCGCGAGCAACAAATTATTTCCGTTCCGTTAGTGTAATGAGATACGTTTCGAGTTTGACGAATCGAGTGGGTATTACGAGAGCGTTGGCTTGGACTCGTTGTTTCTGTTCAGTTTTTGAGTAAGAGAAATAGACAACACTGATTTAAACAATAGTTTGTTAATTATTACGATAACGGAATAGTTTATATTTATAGGTAGTTATATTTTTATTTACTTACAGTATTTGCGGGAATTTATAAATTATCGTAAACTCACCTGAAACAAAAATAATAATGTTTAAAAATTACGGTGTTATAAATTAACATAATCATACATGAATAATTTAGTAAATAATGATTAATAAAATTATAAAATCGAGTTATTGTAGCCTATTTTTTGTATATTTTGGAGTTTTAAGCTGATTTAAAATAGAATTAAACTATTTAATTTATTTATAGTTTTAAATACGTGAAAAAGCTTAACAAAATTTCTAATTCAAGCATCAAAAATATAACAATGAAATAAAAAGATGTTTACGTATTTATAGAGTTCATCTCAATATTGAACAGGATTCAATTAGAATCTTTCAGTTATATAATAGCAGCACTAATGATTATTTACAAGATTTTATGGTGCAACTCTTTTACGAACCATTAAAAGATTTACCATTAAATTATTTTAGAAAGTCGAGCAATTTGTCTTAAGATTTATAAATCAGGTAAATTTTGTACTTGAAAGGCGTAGTTTACATTTCATGTCAAATAGAATATTTATAATATAAGTACGCAAGAGAAAAACTCAAATTTAAAGATTAAAAAAAATTTATTAAATTTTCTCAAAAAATAGATATATATGCCATAAACGTAAGATTTAAAACGGATGTGCTTCTCAATAAACGATAACATACGAGCATTTTCACTTTCACTTTTAATGACTGAGGAGATGCACTTTAATTAAAGTCGGTTAAAAAATACCCATGTTTATTGCACTGATCGTAATACCGCGGGAAGCATTTCAAAACATCTATTTATTAATCTCCCTAGATATCATACAGTAAGAGTAAAAGCCAAAGCTATATTTGGATTGCTTGAAACTTTCGTTTTGGCGAGATACCTCTTAGGATAGTTGCACGCAAGTCATCCTTTAACCAGGTTATGAAATTCTCGAATCCAAGTTTACCTACGTAATCGCAACTTATAAGTGTCCAATTTGAATGATAATAAGTAGTTTGGGATATTCTACATAAAATCTTCTTATATCCAACCTGGCTATAAATAATTTTTTTAAGTGTGAATGTGTTTTTCTTATGTAAGAAAGAAATATATTTTCGATAAGCTAATATTTTTACATTTTTTTTTGAAACATGAAATTACTATACGGTTTAATAAATCTAAATATTAGATGAAGATGTTTTACGGTGACATTTGACCTAGTGCTCTATGAATAAAGATTACATTTTTAATATAAAAGTGATCTTTATTTATAAAAGTATTTAAAACTTGCAAAAAAGTTAAATAACATAAATAGAAAATAAACTGAAAAGTAAACTAAGACTTTCACAGCATTACTCAGTTGTACAACATAAACTTTCTAACTAATAATAATATCTTGGTGTTAACAAGTGACTAAAGTTTAACAGCAGTAAGCTAATAAACAAATGGAAAAAAATCGATGTTAAAAAACAGAACTTCACTTAGTTAACTTCAGTTAACTATAATTTAGTTCGCTTTTTCATTTAAACTTTTTTTTCATTCTTACATATGAAGACGTTTCAATTAACCTTTAAAATTTTGAAAGAAATAAAGCAAATAAAATTAGTAAATATTTTAAATTAACAAATTCATAATCGAAATATTTAAAAGGCAAATCAATAAATTTTAATAGCCACTTAAAAAATCAGGATCAAAGTTATTTTCAAAAAATTCTAATATAAGGTCTAATATTAATATGTCTTGAAAAATTCCCAAACTATATAAGCAAGCAGACGGTCTAACGAGGTACGGATTCTCACGTTTAAGGTCGATCTGCTGACTGATAAATTCAGGGACGCAAGCTCGAACGGTGAAAAAAGACAGGAAACGTATAAGTCTACCTATATATAATGCGCAAAGAGGTGGAACGGAAGCTCCCTAAGGACTATTCTGGTATCAAAGTTCTCCCCACTCCCTTACATTCTCTCCTCCTTACTTCTTTTTACTGAGTGGAGGTGAAAAATTTCTAGGTGTTCGAGATTTGAGGATAGCAGACGAAAATGAAAAGACAAATTAAAGACTATTCGTAGACGGAATGCATAGAAAACAGACTCTAGGTGCAAACACAAAGAAACTTGACAAATAAGAAGAGAGTGAATAGAAGAAAGACGGAAGGACACCTCGGTGTAAACATGAAAAAAGAAGACAAAATAAATCACTTATTGAGAGGGAAAATAGAAACGAAATGATCAAAGTTATAATATTGGAAGAAATATGAAAGATAAAACTTCGAGGACAGAAGAATATGATATTTTCATTCCGATCGTCAGAGGTTTGTAAATCAAAACTTTTCTCAAGGATACCAGCTTGGGAAATAAAAAATATTTTAGATATTAATTTTGTTGCGAATAAGTTCTATATCTTTTTTCTGTAAAATCAAAATCATAACTTTTAAATAAATTAAAGTAAACTAAGTCCAAAAAAATAAAGTTTGCTACACACGAATGTTTTGGCAATAATATGATCTTTTCCAAAGATATGGATTAATTCAAGAAAAATTCTGCTCTTTAGAGTAAAAAAGATTAAGTTAGTAATTTTATAAAATTTTAAATAAACGACCAAAGCAGATAAAATAAAATTAAAAAAGAAAAGTTACCAAGCAGAAACTAAAC
>JAPYZA010002212.1:0-18863 GCA_030522685.1 Eupelmus azureus | reverse complement strand
AAACTATATTTGGGGTAGTCAGCCCATCACACCTGCTCATATAACGTAATACAATATAATTACTTTTATAATAGAGATCAAAATTAACAAAATAAAATAATTAAAAATAACAAACAATTGATTGTAATACTTAAATATAGTACAGATTATAAGACTTAATTAAATTATAAGGTATTCCGAAGGAAAGATTTGAATCTACCAATGCTACTCATATCTTATTTAATTAATAATTTCGTTCACAATGCAAAAAAAGTATCTTTACTGAAAAATCTCAACTGAATAAATTGTTTGGTTGTAACAATAATGTTTAAAAGTGATTAAATTGTGAATTATTTTTTCTTTTAATACACGAAAGCAGAATCTAGAAAGTCAGAATAAAAAGGGTAAAACTTTAAAATTAGAAAAATCAAAAATAATGTATTTCAAACAATATACATAAATCAATAAGTAATACAAAATTTATTGCATTTTTAGCATTCAGGTTTATTCTGATAATATAAACCATCTTTACGAGTTTTTATTTTATTTATTTTTTTTGTGTATATAGAATGTACTACATACTTTAAATATGTTGGATATTTCAATTTTTTTAATTACTATAATAAATAAAATTTATCATTTTGAAAAAATACTTACCCTCCCCCTTTTTTTAGCGCTCCCACGGGCCACGAGTGCCATGACTCCGCACGAGTAAGGACTTTTTTAGCGCTCACGTGAGTACTTATATATAAAGGATCTTCTTAGCACTCGTGCGAATTTAAAGCTTATCTTAATTGGTTGTTCTAATAGCCATGTGAAACCTACTAACCCTCTTATCTTAATTGGTTGTTCTAATAGCCATGTGAAACCTACTAACCCTTCGCATTTTTCGTGCCTTCCATTCGAAGCCGCTTCTTCTTTCTGATTAGTATACTTTAACAAAGAACAACTTGCGCATCTCGTATAGACTGCACGTGGAGAATTTTTATAATCTAGAGTTGCTGCGTGGTGCCGCTAGCCGCATAACAGTTTCGCGCGTGCGGTACAAATATCAGCATTCGGCAGACTATACAGTATACAGCGTCAACATGGCCGAAGACGACGAGCTTCTTGTTACAATTTCGGGACCGGCGTTCTCGATGCTGCTTTACGAGAATGCGAGGATACACGATCAGGTGAGAATTGAATTTTTTTTACATTTTTTCCTTAAATTTATAAGTACTTTGAACTTCATTGACGGATTTCGAGGAGAAATTTTCATAGTGTATAGGTTAAAACTAACCTCATTGCTCAGACAACATTATTTATCATATTTTCTTTCTATCTTTTACAGATCAGTTTTTATTTCTTACTTTTACTTATCAGTTCTTACTTAATTCTTTATCTTTGTTTTTTGCTTTCCTTTTTATTGTACTTTTTTCATACAATCAGTATTAAATTTATAAATAATACAATTTTTTATTTTTCTGGCAAACTTAATTTTTTTACTATTTCAGATTGGATTTTTATTAGGCGAAACTCTTATTTATGTTTCAAAAAAAGTTACAGATTCTGAAGATAGAAACGTTGAAGATATTAAATATCATATAAGTAAGTTTAATGGACCAAACCACTTGTTACAATGAAATAACATTTTGAGCAGCATTGTCTGCAATTTTTTATTTCATCACTTAGCATTTTTATATGTTTTTCATTGAATTTTAAACATAAGTTTAGTAAAACAAATTAATCATAAAAAAAATTTCTACATAATTTCTTATACCTTAGTCTTTTGGAAAAACTCAAGTTGCCTTATTTATAAATGAAATTGTATTTTATTTTCAGATATAAAAAATGTGGTAGCTTATCCAATAGGTGAACCTTTTTATAATACAATAGGAGATATCCATGAAGATAAGTTAAATAATTTTTTGAAAGATCACATTAAAAATGTTGTTGGATGGTATCACTATAGAAAAGAATTTCGATTGGTATCTTCAATGCGAGACAAATTCATGCATACCGAATTATCCAAATTTTTTTCAAATATCGGTTCAAGTGGCAGTTGCCAAAATTTACAAACGCCAGAAAATTTTATATTTTGCCTTTTAAATTCTTCAGTATCTGAAACAGGTGGAACACATAAGTTTAAACATCTACTATTACAAAAAAAAGGGTTAGTATATACATTAAAATTATTTAAATTTTTTTTATGTCACTCTATTAATTAAAATACAAAATAATTAAGAAGCTTGATAAGAGCTTTATAAATATATGTAAAAATCAATAAAATAATTAAAATAGAATGTTCTTTTTTAAAATTTGTATTATGAAATTGTAATCTAAAAGTTATATTTCTATCATAGTTTAATAATGTTTAATGTTTTTCTTATGTTCAATAGCAAAGTATATAAGCCAGTGACATTGAAGATAAATAATCTAGGAGCTGATGCAACCAAGCCTGATGGCACAGATTATAAGCCTACACCCACAGCATCTTCTTGTAAATCAGATGCTTTTGATATAGTGTATGACCAAATTAAGTAAGTGCAAATGAAAAAAAACCATTTAAACAATTATTTCTTGTTTAAATATTTTCTAAATTAATGATATAATTTGTAGAAATGATTTAAAAAGTGCAACTTCTGGTGTTCAATCTGTTACATTAATTCAAAAAGCTGCTGAGCATCTCTTAGCAAAAGTAATTCCAGAGGTAACGAAAACTGATAGGGAGGTGTCAGAGCTAGAACTAGAGCTACTTTCACTACGCAATAAGTATTTTCATGAAAAATGGGAAAGAGAACGTGAAAGAGATGATGAAAGAGAAGATGAAAGAGAACGTGAAAGTACAAACAGTAGTGAATGTACTCAATTAGAAAATAGACTACGAGAAATGGAGGTTGATAGCAAGTCAGATGTTGCTTCGGAACCAAAATCTCCTGAGTCATTAGAAATACTTGATCTACCAAAGGTAATGCACGAAAAATCTATGTTGTTTTTGTCACTTTTGAAACAATATCTCGATTATTCAATTACAATATAATTTAAAAAAATATATGAAATCGTTAAAATCAAACTTTTTTTTTTACCTTAAAAGTCTGACTTCATATTGCAGAGTCCAGTTGCGTCAAGTAGTACAGCACCATCGGCGATAAAGCTTACAAAACAGGAAAGTGGTAGCGGCGAGCGAACATTCGATAATACTTTAACAGATCGTGATCTTCTCATAATCCAGGGTAAAAAGCCTTTGGGTTCGCCGCAGGGTGACGTTTCACGACCCCAGAGATTCGTCACAAGATCTCAGAAAGAGGATACTAAGACGATAATAGAACAGGCAAGAATTTCCAGGCAACGGGCAGACAACTTTATAAAGTCTGCCGTGGGAAAAACACAGCATAGGGGTCTTCAGCGATCACCTGATCACAAACCGGACGATACTTAACCACTATTGACTCAAATAGAACTAATTCTGAAGCTTTTATAAAGCAGGAGAATGAAAACTAATCTTATTGCAATGTAATAAGTTTTACTTTTGTTTCCGCGTTTAATATTTTCATTGCTTATTTAAGTTTTTTTACTTTTTTATGATTATAGTTAAAAACTTAATTATAATTAAGTTTCTTTGAAAGATAGTTGTGAAAACTTATGTTTTTTTAATATTTTGAAAATTACTACAAAGTTTAGAGTAAGATACGTTTAAAAATTTTTAAATATTTTTGTACATATCGTGTTTTAATAATTATCTATGATAAAATCATAAAAATCTGCAACACAATACCTAAATAAGATTTCAAAATACAATCCTTTTTGTAAATACAAAATGTTTATTGTGGAATGTGTTGTAGACAGTCAGTTCCTGGAAAAAATGCAAAAATGTTGCATAAAATCCATGTTAATCGCATACTGTATATCCATGAATAAGGATGCGCGTTGATTTTCGAGTTACATATATAAAGAGACCTTTTGCACTGCAAAAAGATATACAAATATACATAATATAGGTATAATACATATATTTTTAAAGTATGTCTGCGGGATTATTGGGCAGCCCGGTGACTTCCCATATTGTTGCGGCCAGCCGTCTTGAATGTTCAAGCACGCAGGACGACGTGGCCAGCCCCAGGTGCACACAGTACAGCTCGTAGATACGGATCTTGCTTGGTGAGAGCTTAGGGAAATATGCCTCCGCTAGTTTCCTACAATACCGAACAAAATGATGTATATGTGAGTCAAAGTGAATGTTGTATAGAAAAGATTAAAATAAGTGTGCGCATGCAAATTTGAAGAATTTAATTCTTGTGATATTTACTTGAAAAGTTCCAAAATAAGCACTGTATATATTATTACTGTCTATAGTAGGTTTATTTTTATAAAAAAGCACAAGATTTTAATTTTTCAATTTGATATAAATATATAAGAAATATTCAGTTAAAGATATCTTAAGATAATGCTTTATAAAACTTTTTTGTTATTTTGTTAAACATTATTGATTTTTTATAGTCTGTGTCAATTCAGATTATAATAAATTTAATTTCAATTAAATTAAATTAAATTTTTTTATGATCTATTGAATATTTCTTCTGAAAAAATAATATTATGCAAACCTGTAATAGTCTCCGCAAAAAATACCAGGGACTGGAAAGTTTTTTAACATGTGATTAAAGTATGTTTTACATTTCAATGGCGAACCCTGCAAGAAAAGGACATTAGTTTATTTTTTCCAATAACATATAAGTATTGCAAACATTGCATTGATTAAATTATTTTGCATGATTTAACATACCGAACTGTCTTCAAACCACAAAAAGTAAGCATAGTTAAAGGTTGTGTCTTTCCACATTATGGACATATGTCCTTCTTGAAGATGTATTCTGCTCTGTTCGACCATTGTCCATATCTATGGAAATCAAATAATAAATTTATTTATTACTAAAGGAAGAGAAATTTTTGTGCCTCTAAAACTTTGCTTTTACGGACATAAATAAAAAGTGATATTGTATTCTTTTTAGTTGTAATAAGAAAAGCATGATTATTTAAACATTTTATTGCATTTGTGAACTTTTAGAAATTATAATTATTTTTGTGCTATAATAATTTATAAATAAATCTTGCTTATTGTAATTTTTCATAAAATTAGTAAATATTAAATTATTGTTACAAATAAAATAATATAAATTTACCTTCTTAGTCGTTAATGCTAATGTTTCAGAATTAGTAAAATCTATTGTTGGAGCAGTTAGTCTATGGGTTGTTCTGTCAATATATATGAAGTGAACCAGCCCAGGAAATTCTTCAAGATATTTGTTGATGGTTAGGGAAGTTCTCGTAGAGTTGCAATATAAATAAGCATTAAGGACACATACTGAAAAGCACTTTAGGCAACAACACATATCACAGAAAGCAAATTTATTTTCTAAAAGAATACCTCCTGTAATTTCATTTTTATATAAAAAATAAAGAAC
The DNA here is from genome assembly GCA_030522685.1 of Eupelmus azureus. Classification (NCBI taxonomy): domain Eukaryota; kingdom Metazoa; phylum Arthropoda; class Insecta; order Hymenoptera; family Eupelmidae; genus Eupelmus; species Eupelmus azureus. The sequence goes on along the minus strand of JAPYZA010002212.1, from coordinate 13,443 downwards.
ATTTTTTCTTTTAGAAAATGGCATTAAAAAACAGAACAAATGCTTTGTACAAAAAACAATGGTTGAATTTGAATTATTTATAGTAACTAAATTTTTATTTTTTAGAAATTAATTATTTAAATTCAAATTTTACCAGAGTTTTTCATTATTAAAATTAGAAAAGGATATGATTTTATAGTAAAATTTTTCAAAGCTTTTACTTTGAGAAAATCGCTGAAGTCATTTAACTTTTGGCTGACAAGTCTGCTAACGGTTAATATAACATCTGTTCCTTGTTTTAGGAATTTTTTATTAAGACAAGTCAATCTAAACAACTCTTTCAAAGCATCCACAAAACCACTTGCATTGGATTCTATCTGTAAAATAGATTCTGGATCTCTGGATTTCAAAAGTTCAGTATATTTTTTTCTCACAAAGTCCCATTTGACTTGCAGTCGCCTTTGGCACAAATCTACGTCATTGCTCACATGTGCTCTGTTTTTCTTTATACCATCTAAGGTTTTTTTTATAGCTGTTTCTAAATTATCAAATGCTGGTCTGAGTTCATCAATATCTCTTTGCAGTTGGAGACCATTTATTACATTCAAGTGAGAAAAACTATCGTATAAACCAGATGAAATAGCCACATTAGTCATTTCCACTATTGTTACTAAATTTATTCCTTCAGCCAGTTCAGATATATGAACTGTGTTGGCTGTGTAACCACTTTCTTCTGAACCAAGAAGTACCACTTGACTGTAAAGTCCATCTAAAGTATACATACATAAACCTTCACTCACAGATGAATCTCTCGATCCTTCTATAAAATATTAGATAAAGATAATATTAATTTTCTAAATCAATTCATACTTTATATGTTATAAAATTTATAATTAATAAATATTTATTCATTTTTATTTACCAAACAAATTACTTATATCTTGAAATGTAGGTATTGATAATTTTCCAAAACTCTTTTGAGACTTTACTTCCTCTTCTTTGCCTATTGGACTACTTCGAGACATAAGAATATCATTTTCTTTGGTATCATTTTCAGAAGAATCATATTTGCCACTTTTATTTTTATTTGCTACATAGCATAAAAGAACCATCAATAAAATATCTGATGCCAATAAATCCTGTGCATTTTTGCTAGAGAAAAGTGACAAAAATTTGTGTTCGACTAACACCAAAACGTGAACATTAGAAAATTCTGATTGAGCTTTTAATTTGTCTGCTGCATCACTCAATACTCTCAATGTTGCAGATGCCAAATCAGTATTTACTGATAATTGTTCGACTGCTTCAGTTAGAATACTCTGTTCATATCCTCTTAAATCACTCCATGCATCCAGCAAATGTGAAACTAGTTGTACTTTCTGTTTGCTTACTTTTAAACTGAAAATGTTAAATCATTTATGTTAAGATATTAAGTTTTTATTTCTTATGTCGGTAAATGTACATACATAAAAGATATACTCACACAGAAACATCAGGACCACAGAGGTGTCTTATAATAGCAACGCACACTCCTAAAGTTCTTCGCATTAATTCTACATCCTCATTAGAAATGTAAATAAATGCATATCCCATGAATTCATCAAAAACCATATTTGTGCCATCTTGACACTTCATTGCTGTATACGTATTGCCAAATTGAGATGCCATGACATGTTGCGATGTAACAATTGGTGAAAATAATTGCATAATAATATTTGGACTAGGTTTGAAGTTTGATGAATCATTTTCATCCTAAAAGAATTAAAAAATAATTATGAGATAAGGTGGAGGATTTAAAAAAAATTGCTTCATTCTAATTTTAATATAGAAAAAGATTTAAATTATCATTATATTATTTTTAATTTATTTTGAATATGCTTGATTATTTATAGCCAAATTTTTAAGTAAAAAATAATATTCTTATTATATTAACTTTTATCTATAAAGAATGCTTTGCAGAATTTCAGACATAATCATATATAAAAGTAATACTTTATTTTTATTAAAGAGAAAGTGAAATATATAATTATAGTAAAAAAAAATAATAGAAGATAAAAAAAGTCAACATTGCTTTTATTTTAATAAAGTGTGAAAAATGTAAAGAAAAGTCATAAATGTACTGTTTGTCAAGGCCTGGATGATTAGCATTTTGTTTACGAACGCATTATAGTATAAGCATAGATAGGCAATAAAAGGTACTTTGTTTTCGGCAAGCAGTCCCTGGAGCTTGGCCAACTTTTGAATGTGGCTTGCGAACTTCCTGTCGCACTTGGTAAAAAGAACGTCATTAAGATGATCGAATATCAGTATTCCCTTCATCTTTGCCAAAAATGCTTCACTCGGAGAATACTCGACACTGTAATCTCTCTCAGCGCGACATGTCCCCTCGCACTGTGATTCTAAGATTACGTAAAAAAATAATAGCAAGGCAGACACAGGCGCTTGTATACGTAAGGCGCGCTTTTACGCTGCGGAGAGCGAGCGGCCCTCAACTAACAGGTTCCCCCTTGGCTAGATTTTTTCTTCTCTTCTCGTCGCCTCCTCCTCTGCATCCTTCGCACAATGTCTGATTACGTATATACGTGCGGCTGCGTTAAGCCAGTCAAGATCGCCTACAGTTTATAAACATTCTCGTGCAGAGTTGATCTTCTGCTACCTACGTTATTTATGCACGATGCACTGTAGGCTCGATGCATCACACTACTGTGCTTCACTGTGTTGACATTTGCTTTGCAAGCCGGACCTTAGGTGGCACTGCTGCGCCCATCGATTTTTTATCAGCTGCCAGCGCGCTACTACCTTTGCTTGAGTACTTACCGCTCCGATATACTCGCTTCTTGCTGCTCTGCTGCAGCTACTGGAAAAATCTATAGGCACACGTGAACTACATTTTTTCTTTAATTTGGTCACGATTCTATGTTTTGTGAGCTTTGACTAATCTTATCGTTTACTTTGAAATCAATTCTAACTTTTTATTTTTCATTTCTTTGCGTTTTTTTTCTTCATTTGATAAGGTAGTTCAGTGACTGTTTTTATTGATATTATGCGAATCTATTGCGATTCTCGTTCCTTCATTTCTCAGAGCAATTACGTCAAATCAATTGAGTTTCAGCAAAAAATTATTGTTTTCATTGTGATACATTGTTATTTTAATCTGTTAGAGATATAAGAAGTTGAAATGATATCTTTGAAGAATTGTATTCATGTTGATACTATTAATACAATTAATCGTTTACACAATTTATAATCTTATACGCGTCATTCGATGACTAAAACACTCATGATAGAAGTGGCTATTTATTTCTTGACAAAGACTTTTACTTGATGAAAAACCTTATATTAATATTATTCTTTTTTTATAATTCCTTTTATAATTTCTTTTAAAATGATATTACTGGAATATCATTTTAAAAGATTGCATGTTTTCTTGCAAAATAATCACTATTTTGATTAGAATTCAATTGTAATGGAAATTGGAAATGGAGGCTAAATAATTGTAAAATCCAAAGTTGTTTATTTACAGTAACACAAATATATTTATAATTTTTTGAATAAAAATTAACTTTACAAGGCTAACAAATACGCTACATTCAAATTTCTTGAACGTAAAACGCATATAGATCACGTCAAGTTACAAAATCTTTTACGAGATATTATATGAGATATCATATGTATTTTATGAAAAATGGCAAAATTTTATATGGGTTCAAGTTGCATAAGCTTTTCGTTCCGGGTGCTTACATATACACGTAACAGCAAAAAATCTTCAAATTTTTCAAACGTTATTTTTCGTTAAGGCATTCAATTATTTGGTAAAGTATCGGCTAAAACTTAACATGGTAATATATTTTTTTTTTTTTTTTGAAATTTGATAATCATAAGTTTTTCTAATGATAACTGACTCTGGTGAGTGAAGATGATTATTTCTCTCAGATGATATTCTTGTAACATTAGAGCACCCTGTTAAACATTTATTTATTCATTGTTATTCTTTTTTAACTTAAACTATATAAAGTATTCTATGCTTGTGATTACAATCTGCACTTGTATTTTAGTTTTGTGCATTTTTTTTAACTTGGCCGATTTTATTGGACGACACATTTTATTTGTCCGAATAGGCCATATAATCAGTGTTTTCAATGTTCTAAGAGAATATATCCACTTGAATTTTCTTATACATCTTTATTTTAGGACAATATGAAATCACCAAATGTAGGCACTAACGCAATTATATAATTTATATATTTTATAATAATTTTAAATATTGCAATTATTCAAACATGTTAAATTTAAAAATGTTTTGAAGGAAATTATCAAATAATATAGTCTTAATTTTTTGACACTCCATCATTTTCTGGCACAATGTTAAAAAAGCTTTTGTAAATTATTCAAAGAAATTTTTGGATATATCCCCTTACGTAAATCCGAGACACGTCTCGTTATATTATGACTTTGTTTCTGTTACAATTATAATTACACCTTAAAAGAGACTAGTTTTGTGCCTGATTTATTTTAAAATATCTTAAAATTAACTTCACCATAATTAGGTCACGCAAATAACTTATGCAATAAGTTAATTGAAATTTTCAGGAGATACCGTGCGGTAATTTCAAAATTTTCAACTAATATTTTATGATCATTATTGTAAAGTACTAATTTTAAATTTCATTCTAATTTTGAAGTATCAATCATTATCAGAATTCTTTTAATATTTTAACTTAAACTACCGTCACAGTCTCCCCTCAAGTTATTTTGGAAAAAATATACCTATATTTCGCACTTTTCATCTTAAAGACTTAAGTAATAAAAATAAATTCATTACAAATAATGGGAAAGTTTCGTTTTTGGTTTACACGGCTTTTCCTTTTTACAATAAAACTCGCAGCATTTCATTCCCTTAATTATAAGTATATAATGACTAGATCGTACAAGCTTTCTCGTTCTCCGTCTTTCTTTCACCCTTTGCCTGACATAAAACTTTCGTATAGTTTTTCTTAAAATCGATTACTAATAGAAAAGATTTTTCTCCCTTATATAATCTTCGCTAATTAATTTTTCTCATTGTATATAATATTTATATGTATGTACATACAGAATTTAATTTTTTTATATTTATAACTATAACTATATTTATATTTATAATATCTCATTTCTTCAAATTTATATTTACGCAATTTAATATCAATTCTCCTTGGCCAAATTATTATGAATTTCGATAACAGTTTTCCTTATAAGACTTTCTCCTTAATCCTCATATCTCTTGCGTGCTTCGATTCTTTTACAATTAAACGCTTTTCAAATACACCAGCGGCACACGATACCATTCAGAATTTACATTTTATCAAGTTTTTATAATAATGCTTTTCAGGCCTCGCCCTTATTTGCTATTTTTTTCGTATAGCTTTCGATAAAAAGTACAGAGAGATCAGAGCAATTTAGCGTTTACGCAAAAATAATATGTTTATATACATAATAGTGATTGATTGATATAATTGATAAATTTGAAGAATATGAAAATCGAACGCGTTATCATTGAGTGGAAAGGATCGTATCCTGGACAGAAATTTTTCTTCTTTTGCTCGATTGTCGATCTAAGAAGAAAAACTGCTGCAGGTTTTTCATCGAATAAAAAGGACTTTTAAAAACTGGAAAAGATCGTTGCTTAGGTCGATCATCTGTTGTAATTTGTTTATTCCTTTATCTTTGGTTATTTCGTTTATTTATTTTCTAGAAAAATAGTTTGCATTGTAATTAATTAGTCGTGATCGAGCAAATATTTTGAAAAAAATATGGAATTTACAAAAATATCGTTGAAAAATTTATGTAATTTAAGTATACTTATTCGTGTATGAATGATGTTCGTTAGTTAAAAGTTACTTCATATAATTATTGGAATTAATATATCTATGACGTTTTCTTTAAAAATCCACAGACGAGGCATGTTTCAAAAAAGTTGTAACAGCTGGAAATGATTTCCTGGGACTGCTGCCTTTTTTTCTGTGACAAGATTACTTTTACTTTAATGGCTTGGCGCGTGTTAACTTAAATTACCTAGTAATAATCTACTTCATATTCTATAATTACTATTTAATGGCAATGCTCTTGTTAAATCTAAAACATATTTTTTGTAATGTAAAATTTTTAAAATGTTTCTTTCCCCTATTTTCCCTTTTATTACGAAGAGCTCGTGACTTTTCTCCGAGTCTGTTCTTCCGATCATTCAACTACAGTCCTTAGAAGTAAAATAATTATTTGATCAATCACCAAGAGCGATCGATCTTCTTGACTAATTAAAAATCACACTCGACTTCTCACTAAAATTGGAATGTCTCGAAGTAGCGGTAGGTACTTCATCATACAATTACGTACTCGAATCGAAATAGTCTCGCTATTACTTTTCTTGCCGCGACAGCTCACTAAATCTTAAAGCGACGAAAATTCGCGAGGAGTGCGCTTCACTTATAGTACGCGATAAATGATTCAACAATAAAATGCGTACATATACGTAGGCCCGGTTAAAATGTTGTACGAAAGACTCAAGAGACTTAGTAGTCTCGCTTCTTCTTCTTTTTCATCTTCTGTTAAAAATGCATAATTCGAACGCATGCATACGTTTCTTTAGTTTTATAATAACTTATTAAGTATATCTCGGCTAAAGGCAACTCTCTACTTTGTTTTACGTTTTTCTTCATTTTACTAGCGACTTAATTAATTACTATACAGTTTCGTTTAAACTTACAAAGTTGAATAGAAGTTGCCAGTTAAGGACTGAAATTGCGCCGTAGCTGCATACATGCGAAGAAAATGACGTCTCTCATTTTAACATTTTCTATCCTTTAAAATTATAGATTATTTCTAATCTGAGGTATTAAATTTTTGGTAAAAATCATGACTGGTTTGTACGTAAGAAGTTACTTAAATTATAAATTATGATAAATTTTTATTGTTTAGATTAAATCATGAAAAAAAATGTACAAAAATATTAAAAAGTTAATTAATTTCAGCCTCTTAAATAATAGTAACACAAATAATTACAAACTTATATTTTTAATTTTTAATGATTACTTACTAGGCCCAGTTTATCACAAATTGATTCATTATATTAAACTTTATATGTAACGCAACAAAATATTATTAGTACAAAAAACAGCATTAAAATAAATACTGATGATAATTCTGACAGTGATGTTATAATAATATTCAACAAAGACTTAACTATAATTATAATACAAATTATTAAATAAAAATATTTACAAAATAATCAGCGGAGTGTCAAAGTGAGAGACGAGATTTCGCTTTTTAAAAATTATTTTCCAACTTGAAAAATCCTTCTTTTAAAATGGCAATCGCAACGGTCTCTGTGCTCGCCGAACGCAAGAAACATGCGCTGTTAGCTTATTAAAAGACAAAATACAATATATTTATATATTTATCGACAATAAAACTTGTTACTTTAAAATCGACAATTTGATCACAATTACTCTTTTGTTTTATATCCGTTATAATGGCGCGCTCAGCGCGCGCTGAAAAATTCTTTAACAACGAATGAAAATCTTTCGAGTACCTTTTTGATATACGTACTGTACATAATATAATATATGGCAAGGCATTAAATAATCCCTCAATTTCTTATCTTTCGACACACTTTTAAAACATTTTTCTTAATTTAATTATTCTCTCGCGTTTATGATCGTCTTTATACCCAACAGATACTTTCTCATAATTTTCTTCAAATTAATTTTTAGTCATAAAGAAAAGCAGCGAAAGATCATAAAACTGTGCCAAATAATAAAGAATAAATACAATGAAAAATTTTGATTGTTCATTTACCGACATTACCGTTAATAAGATAATATTTGATTACACCTTCGAAATTAAAAAGGCAATAACTCGTGCCTGTCAAGAGAACAAACTCTAATAAACGTTAAGACATAAAAAGCAAAGAAGCTTTAATTTTCAAGGCGTAAACCAGCATCGAATCAGAAAGGCTCGAGAAAAGCAGCACTTGGAAAGGAAAAAAGTAAACCTTATCCAGTCCTTTGTTCACTGTCCTACGTGTAAACGGGCACACCGTGGGCATACAAACGCTCCCCGGCTCTTTTAGAAGCAGCGCCTCCGGGCTTAAACCATACACGGCAAGCTGAACTTTTCGCCTTGTCTTGACTTGTGTTCTCGGGGGAATCCAGAGCGAGATGCCCTCCCACGGAGAAAAGAAACTGATGTATAGGGCAGCTACCTGGGCGAGCTGTCCTTCATTCGGACGACATGAGCTGGACGCTGTCGTCGGCGGAGCGGTGCAGCCTGCGGACCTCCGAGAGCGAGCGGATCGGCGTCGGGTTCAGCCGGGAAAATGTGTGCGAATGCCGATCTGGAAATTATGTTATTTGTTGTTTAAAAAGGAAATGCTTTTTTAACTATTTATATATTATTAAAAGAATTTTTAGTTGTGGAAGATGTACTAAAATACTTTATTTAATACAGTACCTAATGTTTCGTTTTGTTAAATTTAATAGTTCAAAGATGTATTTAAACCTCGTAAAAGAATAATTAAATATTGCTTTATTGCTACATAAACAAATTTGTTGAACTATCAAGAAAGTTACGACCGATTTTAAACTTGAAAATTTAATGTTTTAATAAAACGAACCTATATACGTATTATGAAAAAGTAGATTCTAACTTTTATTACAGTACATAACAATATAAAAACATTAAAAAAAAAAAATTATATTTAAAGTAGCAAGAGTCCAAAACTATCCACTCACCTTTTCGGTAAATAATATTTTAAATTATTGAAACGGTGGACACATAGCTTTGGACACATAATTAATTGACGTTCATATATATTGAACATAAATTTAACAAATATCTTAATTAAAAATGTAATAAAACAACATTAAATTTAATGTGTTTGAAATACATTACAGTATAGTGGCTTGATAAAACACGAGCGTCAGAAACTCGATACTATATATGAAGATGGAAGCAAACTTCAGGCGTGCATGTGTGTATCGGAGAGAGAGAAACAGTAAGTGTGTGTGTGAGTGAGAGAGAGCCGACGGCGGCGGCAGCGGAAAAGGTGAAGAGCTTTGACTTTGAGATAGGGACTGCCATAATTCACAGACGGCCGTGTCGCTATCAGCGATGAATAATGGCAAAGTTGAGTGCGCATACGCGCGCCGACATTCAACGCGCGCGAACATTTCACTCTCGCTTAATGCCGACTGACGACTGAAATGGCTTGTCAAGGAGAGAGCCTCCCTTCCAACAATAAACTTATTATCTTGTTGCTAATTATTTCAGTCTCATTTTTAAGCTTATAAATAATTACTAAACATTTAACATTTCTTTATTGCCCTTTTATAAGTTTCATTCAAATTACAGTAAATTTAGAAAGTTATGATACATTTTATATTTTTGTTCACAGTAAAACAATTAATTACATAATCAATAATTTTATATAATGCTATACAACACAATAACAATAGCTAATGATCTTTCTTGGTACAACATTATTAAAAGGGCCAGTGACACCTCAAATAATCATTTATTTCAACCCATACATATCTAAAAAAATTCCAACCTCTTATTACATCTCGCCTTCTCGCATTTACTTAATTGAACCAAACCCCGAGAGCAATAAAAGCACGGGCGAAGCCGAACACTATGCGAAAACGCGCAAATGCGCTCGAGGTGGCAGGCGCTGTTTGTCAATGCCCAAGTTTACTGGCATCGATCGGCTAAATAAATAGCCGCGTGCGCGCTGTACAAGTGCAATAAACCTTGCTCCGGCACGTCAAATCAATTTCAGACAAGCGCAGCCCTCCCGTGAGGAATCGGCCCGCTTGAGATGACGCAGCATTGAAAATCTCTGGGCTTTCAGTCAAACATTCGCGAGGCGGAATTTATTGAGCTACATAAAGAATGTCGAGCTGATTGGTAAAAATAAATTATGGGAAGCTAGTGGAGGAAGTTCTTGCAAGTTTTTATTGCTTGATCAGAAGCGAATCATTGCAGTGTTCAGATTTTTACTGGCGCATTAAGGTGATCAAAATATCTTTAATGATAAACCAAAGTTCCGGGCTACGTTGCGATTGCTTGATTTATGTTTTATAGCTGAAAGTTAGGAAAATGCCGACGCCAGATTAACCTTCGTTATTTTAAAAAGCTGACGTTTCCGCTGTTGAAGGAGAGCGAAGCCACAATCTTATACATCATTTCAATCTGACAAGTTTATTATATTGTATTAAATTAACGTCCATTTTTTTAATATTACAAAGATTTGAACACCAACGCAAAACATTAGAAAAGAATTAAAATTTTATGTTTTTCTCATAACATTTTTATAGTCAACATCTTTTTATGATGAAACGGTAGGACATATTTATTCAAAATATAAAATTCTGCAAATACTTTAAAATTAGAGAGCTGTGGTAAGAGATACTGCTCGTTCGCGTGGGAAAAGCATGTAGATATATTGACTCGGAAAGGGTTAGAACTCTACTTTCTCTTCGGTACGAAGTTTCCTGGGTAGACCTTTCAGGACGCTGAATAATGCCAGATAGACTAAATTCCGAAGAAAAAACGCGTTCTTTTAATTAAGTCTATGCATTATCATATTAAAAGATTCAAATGACTCAACGCAAATTATTATTATCCTAATTATTGATAATCGTAAAAAATTGATTATTTTCAAAAATCAACATAGATTATTTAAGGACTACAGTTATTGCAATTTTTTGTATGAAAACATGATAATAAAGAAAATTGAATTTTTTATTAGTTAAAAATTAAATTTACTATTTCAGTTTATAAACGTAATCATATTATTGTATGTAGAGCAATATGGCAATAGTGATCTGCTGTAAAATACTTAAACTCTCTTATCTTTGATTTTTTCATTTATATATTTATAAAAAAGTCCTGCCAATAATTCGCATGGTAGTGCTTTATCTACAAAAGAAGAAATTAATAATACACTTTTATAAAAGATAAGACAGCATAGTTAATAGAAATTTATTAATAAACATTTTTCTCTGAGTAACTTCTAAATTATTGCACTGCATTTCAATGTTATATTTCCACATCATAAAATCTAGTTAAAATAGAGAAAGCACAAAGTCAGAAAAGGCAGACAAAGATATAATAGTCTCGTTAACCAAGGAACGTTGGCCATTTTTAAGGAGAAAAGTGTATTTCTTCAAGCATAAAAAAATGAAAATGGACACTTTCAAAAGAATATAATTAAAAAAATTGCAAAAATAGAGAAAAAAATCTCATTTACGAATTTTTAAAATTCTAATAATTAAATAAAAAATTAAAAAATATAATCATAATTAGTAAACCTATTTTATATAGGAGATTCTATCGATCATCAGAGAACCAAATCAACTTTAATATATTTATTTAGATGTCAGCATTTCAGGAGACCTTAAATTGCTTCTCATTTCAGGACACAAGCTGCCATTAAAAATTATATATTGACTAGAATTTTTAATGTTTTAAGTCACAAAGAATTGTGGTCGCAGACTAAAATCTTCCGAAACATTTAAATAACTATATTATAATTAATAATTAATGTTGTTTTTATTAACATAGTTCATTATTAACCAATAATATTTTCTGTGTGATATAAAAAACACCGATTAAGTAACCAAAAATATAATTCAATAAAAATAAAAATAATCGAAAAGCAAAACCACTTCCCTCTCATTATCACCTCTCAGCCGTCACCCACACTCACCCCCACACCAGCAAAACCTTCCACCTCGCAATAACGCGAGCTTCCCAACCACGAACGTGCCGTTACGCGAGTCTAACCACTCGTCGGGGGCGGTGGGTGGCGCGTCATCATCTATAAGCGGCGCTGCCGCCTCGCTCCTCCGCGATTAATGCATATTCGGCTTTGGAAAATATAGGGAATCGATAAACGCCCGGGCGGCCGCTGGCGCGCCTTACATCATCATCTTTCCGGCATTTCGCTCTGCGCGCAAGGTCGAGGGCGCGACGCGATTCGCTTTACGTAATTGCCGCCCCCCCCCCCGGTGCACACGTGCACTTTTCTACACTACGCTAATGCGCGGGCTCAGACTGTACAGGCGCAGTCGCTCGAATTAAGCGAAAGTCACGAGTTGGTTGGATTTTTGATGGAAGGACGAGGACCTACTCGGGATTTTTTTGTTGATCTTTTTGTGTTTATGCATGTTTATCGATGATTTGATTAATTAGGAAAGAGGGTAATTAAAGAGGGATGATGCGCAATTATTTTTTGTAATGTTGGTTTTTTGAAAGTTTGAGGCGCAAACAGTTTTTTAATTCTCAAAGCAATTATTCAAGGTGAGAAAATTTACACAACTCTATTTATGCTGAAAGACAAAAGATTTGGATTGAAAGGATTAATTGAGTTTTTTATGTGCATTGAGTTCGGGTTTAGAAAAAGAAAATGTCAAGGTGGATTTCTTTTTCTCTTATAATGTTCTCCGTGCTACCTAAACGATGCATGCTATTGTCAGAAGCATTTGTATATGCTAGATTGAAAATGTCGTTTTGAGTAAAAGTAGTATTCATGTTAAAGTAATTCAATTTTTAATTAATTATATTCTTGAAAAATTTGTTGTAACAAAATATCTAAATGAGCAGAATAAAAATGAATAAGCAACGCAAAACTTGATTAAAACAAACTATTTCAAAACAAAATCAATGTAAAAAACTCTTTTAGAAGTAAATCTGATAATTAAACAGATATACGTAAGTATAAGAATGATGAGAGAAAATTCTATACCTAAAGACGCACCTCTGATCTCAACGGATCCCTCGCTCTTATGCTGCTGCTCGTCGGCGGACCTGTGCAGCATCCACTTAGGCGAGGTAGTCCTGCAGTAGTGGCCGCCACTCTCGGATTTGCTACCGGGACTGTCTTGAGCCTGATGAGGAAAGTGAAAGATTGGGTTGCGTGACCAGGAGGCGGGCGGAGGACTTCGGACGAGGTGCTCGTGGACCTGGGCCAGGGTTAGCGGATCTGTGTCGCCGAATTCCTGAAGAATAAAATTAATGAGTTTATTTTTATTTCTGACTTGCATTGATTATTTCTATTAATTACTTTTATTGTAATTACTTCAGGTTAATGTACGAGAATGAAATGATAGTTTAAGCTATTTTTATCTTAGAAGATTTATTAACAAAATTATTTTTAATTAAGTTCAAATGATTGAACATTTTTTTATTTCTTTACCTGTGACATGAGGATTGCGTCGTCAGATTCCGATTCTTCTACTGGTTCTATAAGGCTTTCTTTACTTGCTAAAACCTGCAATATATATTATATATTATTTTTTTTAAGAATTTTACTTTATAAAATTTAAATCGTACATATATTGTGCAGACATTACTTTTTTAAAATATACTAACAAACTTATAATTATTAAAATAGTTTTAACACGTACGAATAATAACATACTTTCATAT
>JAPYZA010002210.1:0-18090 GCA_030522685.1 Eupelmus azureus | reverse complement strand
GCAGTGGTTCTTTGAGTGGGTGCTCTTGTGGGTTAAACGGCTTTTCGGAATTCTTTACGTTTTTTTTTGTTTTACTTGGTTGGTTGTGAATAATTTTACTTGGATTGTAAAAAAATATTCTATAAAATGATTGAAAGCATTCCTTAATTTTATGAAATTCAAGACAAACTTGTCATCGTAAGAGCGCTTGAACATTTAAAAGAAACACAGTCGGCGGGAGGTCGAAAGAAAGTCCTTAAAACAGCACAGTCCCTCGCAGACCAACTCCTTCTTCCGGCCTACTTAGATATTCGCGTGGCCGTCCCGCCTCTCGAAAAGCACACATAAGTAAACTTTCACACTGTACAGCACCGAGACAGGGCCTCCAGCTCCCCGGGGATCTGCCGGCCGATCTCCAGAAAATCCGTGCGCGTAACCAAACCGGCCATTATATAAAGGTAGCCGCGTTAGCATAACATTAGCGCTCGCACGGGCATTACATCCCTCATTTGCAATTTAGATCGGCGCGAAACGAGCCCGAAGCTCGATTCCCGCAAGTATAAGCCGCCTTTCGGCCGATATATACTTGAGAGCCACTGTCGCAGATGTGACGAAAAGCTCGAGTCGCCTTTTTTTTAACCAGCCGAGCGTCGCTATCGCCGCGAGATCAGCACCTCGTTCTCTCTCCGTTTTCGAACGCTTACACCTGACCCGACGGACTGTGTGTGTGGCTGATCCTGCCGTGGTAATGTGCCGAGCAAACTGTCATTTTCTATTCCCTCGTATATAGGGAGGGGGTCGAGGACGAAAAAATAAAAACGGTCGCACGGAACCGCCTCGCTCGCTGATAGGCATTAAGCGACGGGAAGATGCGGGGTGTTGATTAGGACGAAATAATTTCCACGTTGTTGGCCTCGCTAACGTATATATATATATGTATGGGTAATGCGCGCTTGAGCGCGGCTTGAAGAGTGGGCGGAACGCTGGCTTCTTTTTTGGGGACAGTTGCGTATAAGGGAGCTGTTGCTGGACTGTGAACTCATCCGCCGATTTTTCACGTACGGGGCTTGTTACTGTTCATACGTTCGCGGACGTGAAAACTGAAAACTAATCTCACCACTTCTTTTCCGACTGTTTGCATAATTAAGCATCGAAATCACACGAGAACGATCCATAAAAATATCCAAGAAGCAAAACATTTTACAACACCTATCGTCACAACAAAAAACCACGAGTTTACAAAGAAATGTTTACGCGACAACTCCAGCAGCGGCAAAGGGGCAAGACCATAAAAATCGATAGCGGAAATCGATCAAGCGCGCACAAAAGAGAACTCGTTCAAGTACGCGCGGCGCGCGCAATCGTTTTGTTCCGTTCCGTTGTCGCGCGTTAAATCATGCATCGAAATGTAAACAGACGCCGCGACGACGCCGGAAAACTAGGAGATCTTAATTGCACGATAGGCGAGTCTGTTGTTTCGCCGCGCCACTCGGCCGCCGCTCGAGCGACCATATATACAGCCAGAGGCTATATATACGCAAAAACACTGTGTTTCCGAAGGGAGGAAAAAGCGGCTCGAGCTTTTTTCGCGCGCTCGGCTCTCGCTTGGTCGCGCTTTTTGTCCTGGGAAATTCCGTCGCTTGTTTTCGAAGCTCCTCCTCGAATTACCAGCTTCCCTGGAAGTATGCTTTTTCTTTTTGTTAAATACCGGGGAGCATCGGATTCTTTTAAAGCCCCGTGAAGCGCGTCTTATTTATATTGAAATTCTCTCGGTGCGGCGGCGCGCGAAAGCGACTCTGTAAAAACGACTACCGGCATTACGCGCAACGAAGTAATCCGCGCACACACCTCGAGCAACCCATATTCAGCCTCATCACGCGTCACTCATGCCTCGAAAAACATAAATTTCGTATGCCAATGATCCAAGCTCCGCCTCTCGCGATGCGGCTCGTATACTTATGCAAATGACAAATCGTACCCGCGAAGGAGAAAAAAAGCTCAACATCGCCGCTCTCCTTGCATGCGTACTGCGCTTCAGCCTCACGAACTCACACACATACACAGAGAGAGAAAATCATCACAAGTCATTTGGAGAGGAGGCAGCGCGGGGGGAAAAGGCGAAAGAGGCACGATACGTATAACATAACGCACACGGTCAATTTGCCAGGGCTCGCGGCGTTTACGCGCTCGGCGCGCTTGCATATTTCATAAGACGATTTTCGACCTGTCGTGCCCGCGACTCATTACCCGCGTATATAGCGCGTATATACGTGTATACGTGCCGCGGAAACGTTACGCGAGCTCCCGATGCGCTGCCGGCTTTGCTTATGTATGTGTAGCTCGTGCGCTGCTGCTACTGTTGTTGTAGACGTGTGTGAGAGGAAAAGAGAGTAGTAGTAGTAGTAGTAGTAGAACACGTGTAGATGATGGGACGATACGTAATTCTATGATTAATATGCATGCTTGGGTTATCGACGTGGCGAGCGGCTGAACTCTCGGCGCGGAGATTGCGACTCGCGTGCGATCGGAGAAGGTTGTTACATGCGGTTCGTTTGTGGGTTTTTATCTGATGATGGTCTGGTTTTCGTGGGGGCGATGGTTTTTGGAATGCGTTTGGTATTGTTCGCTGGATGATTTAATTGTTTATTACTGCTGAGATTGTAGAGTTAGTTTTGTGATGAATTAGGCGGTTTGTTTCAGGAAAAGGGATGTGTGATCTGGAATACCGTTGAATTCTTCTACACTCAATACGTAATGTTAGTAATCTAGTAAAAACTAGTACATCGGTAAATAAAAGATTAAAAAGAGATGAGAACTCGGGGATTTGATTGCGGGAAATCTAAAATAGCAGATTCTTTTTACGCGATTCGAATGTTTCATATTTATCACTAAGGTTACAGTAAACCACTATCGAATCAGCTTTTCACAGCTCCAAAACTCAAAAACAAATTTCGTCCAGCAGTTCCGCTCGTTTCTTATAATTCACCATCGTTTCGTCGAACGAGTTCCGCGAAAAAATCACAGCCTCAGGCTACGGATTTGGCGAACTTGCAAAAAAAATCTCCTCGATCGCGAGTGGCACTAAAATTTCATAAAAATCGTCGCGCGCACAAGAGCCAGCCTCTCCGCATTACCATAAAATACTTATAAAAAGACGAACCATAAGTACCCTCCACGCTTCTGTCTACCCCGATTTTTTGCGCGTTCCTCAATTTCGCCAAGCTCACACTCTTGCCAAATCCAAATATTTATGCCAAAGTGCGCTCCGGCAGCGCGAGCAGCAGCAGCAGCCCTGTAATTTCGTCCGAGGCAAAAGAGAAATTGTCCGGGCTCCTCGGCAGGCGCGCATCGGCAATTAAGAAAACCGATAAGATTATCGTTTAATAGGGCAGTTGGCACCTCGCGGCGCGAGCACGTGCGCCCCGTTAACCGGCGCATTTTGAAGCCCCCCTCGAGAAATTATGCTAATCAGTTATATGCGCGCATGTATATAGAGGGAGGGAGAGAGTCAAGGTGTTTGGATAATTGCGGTGGCGCGAGTTCCGCGCTACGGTCCATGAGCCTTCACTTAAAATCTCATCGGCAACGCTCCGGCTCTCTTATATAGCTGCGGAGTTCGAGAGAGAGCCGGTGTATACCTTTAAAAAATATATCTTTAACGCGCCAATTATTACGGCAATAAACCTTCAGGAGCGAGGCGAAATACTAAAGCCAAGATCATCGCGCTGTATGTAGCGAGGAGGTATATAGGGGGGGCAGGAGGGAAGAAAAAGCGCGAGCTCCGAGCCGTCGAGGCCTTTTTTGTGTCCTGCGCTTGTTTAAAGAGACCGGAGAGAGAGAGAGAGGGATTTTTCATGGCTCTCTCGTTGGCACGCAAACTTTTTTTCGCACTTCCCTCGCTCGCGCGCTTTTTCGCGCTCCAGGGACATTTGCATAATTGGAAAAAGAGAGAGAGAGAGAGAAAGCAGTCGAGTGTATGTGTATTGTGTTTACGCGGCGGCTCGTCGATGATGGCCCTGTTTCCAGTCGGGATTTTCGAGCCTACTTAGACGACGCGGATTTTTCTAGTCGAGAATGAGGTGTGAAGGCTGTGGGAAATGAGAGGAGAGTATCGCTCCGGCTGAAGGTTGCAAAGCTCGGCTTTTCTTTTTTATTTTTCGGCAAGGCTGCGAGGCCTTCGGAGGTCGTTGTCTTTTATATCTTATCGAGTGACAAACAATGAAAGCTGCTGTAGTCGAGGTATTGAAATAGTGGACGGTGCGGTATGTCAATTAATTTTAATGATCTGTTATGTGTTTTTTCTATTCCTCTTGATGACGTTTTATGCACAGTACTGGATAAATTTTAAGATTGTTTTTATGAGTATTATAGATCACATGTGAAATCTAAGTTTCATTTCATAAGCGTAATTAAAATTATTTTCATTCACGTCAGAGTGAACGTAAACTCCAACTACACAGTATACACGCAGCCTGAAAAAACCTTCAAGCTTTATCGATAGCGTCAACGAAAGAAATCAATACTTTTAATCATACTTTCAAATTCAAACAAGACTCCGCTTGAAATGCACACTAAAAACAAAACAAGCCTTTCAGCAACTTCTCTCCGCGGACATATCCACCATCCCCGAAATCTCTAAACCCCAGACAACTATTGCAAACCCGTGAAAAATATGCATCAAGACAAAGTCACTAAAGAAGTCAAATATAACTAAAAAGAAAAAAAAATCCACGTAACGCGCACACGAATGTAAGACTAATTACCTTGGTCTTGCTGCCGCCGATGCTGCCAGGCCTGATGCTTCCCGTTTCGTAGAACCTCGTAAGTATCTTGGACACGCAGCCGTGGGAGACGAGGAGCTGGCGCGATATGTCGCAGGGCCGCACGCCCACCAGGGCGAGCTGGACGATTTTTTGCCGCACGCAGTCTGGCAGTGGCCGCCCGTTCACGAAGACACCGCCCAATTGATTGACTCCAGCTTGACCTGAAAGCCAGACAGTTGGATGATCTGGTGCGTGGGATATGTGTAAGTGGGATATCGATGCGCCCTGGCGAGCTTTTTGGTATTTCTTTGTTTCAGTGTAATTGGGTAAAGTAATAGATATAGAATAGAAAATTAATTATCGAATAGTCTTAGTTTTAATATAGTTGTGGCAATTGTACGATTTTTTTAAAACCTCACTTGAAATTGTAAAAATAAGGCCTTAAATGGAAGTTGGCTTATATTTGGCCATTAGAAATGACCGGTTTCATGTCACGTAAAAAAACTTTAACAAAAAGATATTTTGAAAATATACTGAACTCTAAATAAAAATTTAACAGCCACACATCTCCTACCTCATCTCACATCTAGGCAGCAAAACACTAAAGTTAAATCCCGCATCACCATATCACCCTCTAAACGACAAATTCAAGCCATTTAATCGTCAATAATTTACACCCATCCGCAGGCTCAATTAGCGTCCCAGCTCATAAACAACAAAGCTAATCCGTTGGCGCGAGCGCCTAACTACATACCCCCCTAAACGCATATTCGCTCGCTTAATGTCAATCGCGGCGCGCGAGCCATCCTCCACTTCCTCGTTCCCGAGCCACCTTGAAAATCTCGCCGAGGCGCGTGAAAATTTTCCTCGCTTATACGAGCGCGCCTAATTAGGCAGTAACCGATTTTTCGTTTTCGCACGTGCGCGCGCGCGCCTAGCCTAATGTTTACTGCGGCAATTGGCCGCGAATGCAATTATTCGTAATTTCGGCCGTGCTGTAAAAGCCGCGGGCTCGTAATTTCCCGAGTTATCGGCCGAGAGTTAAAAGTTGAAACTATGACGGCGGCGAGCTACTGCTGGATCGCCGGTACTGGATGGCTGGGGATATTGTTTGGATTTTTTTTAATGCGGTAACGAGATAAGAGAAGGTGAATGGCTGTGGTTCTGCTTTTTAGGAAGTGGGAAGGGTTTTTCTTTGATTTGTTGGGTTTGTTTTAGTGTTGGCGACGGATGAACGGATTTTTGCCGAGCTTAATGAGTTTTATGATGTAAGGAGGTTCTATGGTTAATAATAAGATTTCCTCTGCTTAGAGGAAGTCTGTTTATGAGTATGTACTAACGAGATATATTTTATTTCTCGTATCTAACGGGAATCGTCAAAGATTATCTATTTTTATAATTCCGTAATATCGTCTACAATTTATACAGTATTATCACCTATTTGTGGCTAATTTATATTATAATTGTTGAAGATAAATATTTTTTCACGAAAATGTTCCATTTAAATTCATCATTTTGACAGATAAATATGTAACTAAACCAATCGATTCAAACTTAATTAAAAAAAGTCAGAGATAACGCCATCTTTATCACTAGAGACCACTAGTGAACACAATTTAAAAAAACCCACATTAATGACAATGCTATTCCAAGTCGCATTTTTCTCTGAAACCACTTTGCGGTATCTCCTCGAAACCCCAAACCAAACCCAATCCCTCACCAAAACCATCTGAAAAACCGATAAACCCCATCCTATCCACACCCCAACCCCCCTGAAAAACTTACCCAGGAAGTCCGGCCGCTCATCCGCATATTCCACGTACACACAATCACCTCGTCACTGTACATCTATACCAACTACATCCACCTCCTTAATAAACGTCCCCGCTCGCTACCTTAACGTCACACCGGTGCACGGTGACATTAGTATCGTCAAGCGGCCGCTCGCAGGTGCTCTCGTCTAATGATCCTCGAAGATCTCGGTCTCGCGTGCGCGCGCGCGCGCGTCGGCATAGACGTGCAATTAGTATCCGAAGGGGACAGGAAAGTTCGCGCTTCTAAAAGGCCCCTCTCCTCGTCATAGGCGTCCTCTCGAAATTGCTTCTTGCGAAACGAGGAGGAGAACTTTACGAGCGAGCTAGCGTCTAGCGGAGAGAGAGAGACTTTTCACCTGCCGAAGCTATTATCGAGGATGGGCCGCGGCTGAAATGTCAAAGGCGGGAGGAAAAAGGCACGCGCGAGCTTGCTATATAGTTAGAGGTTGATGTGTATCGTCGGCTATAGAGGCGCGACGAATTTGACGGATATGGACGCGCGTGGCTTGTTAGTTACTGCAGACTTCTGGTCATGCAGAACTGGGTAGTCGGAAGGTTCCGTATCTATACTCATTATAAGGATGAAGGTAGATCGGAAGCATGGAGCGTCGTTGGGTTCGACGAAAGAGAGAGAAAGAGAGGAGAAGGGAGAGGGAAAGAGTTGAGGCTTATTGCCGTTTCGTAGCTCGAGGGTGAGACATTTGCGGGGATTTTTTTTTACTTTCAGTTTCGAGGAATGCTTTTGTATAAGAACACGCGGAACGTCATTAGAGGATGAAAGAGCGACGTGGTATCGAGGGGTTTAATAAGATTTTGATGCGATGTTTCTTGCTGGAGAGGCGTTTGCGTAAAGGTTTGTGCAAGACTGGTTGTACTGTGAAGAGTTTATGTTTGCGGTGATTTAGAAATATTTTTTGCAAGGCGGATCGTAGAAGTAAGCAATTTAGCTCATTTATTTCAGACAACTTAATTAAAACTGAATATAATTTAACGTTGTTTTGATTTTGTCGACATAAAGAGTATTACGTTTTAAAAATCGTCTATCATAAAACATTATCCGACTATCTTGTACCAAAAAAGTCAATATTAACCGAATCTCCATATAAAAAACCAAACCACCAAAATCCCTACACACTCCACATACCACATCGCAAACAAAAAAATGTCATCCCTCACTCCAAATCCCACCGCCAGCATCACAACAAATCGCTCCTCTCATAACGGTCCCCAGAATAACCGAGGCGCCCTCTATACCCAACCGATACGCGCTTAATGGCCGGTATAACTTTCAAAAAGGTCGCAACATTTTTCTCTCATTCCGTTCATACTCGCACGCGCGTCTTTGCGTTTTCGGCGCAGCGCCAGGGCTAATTATCCGTCCGCGCCGCTAATAACGTCATTAACTCAATTACGCGCGTCGCGCCGCGGATTCCCCAGGCGGAACGTCCCCAGAAAAGGGCGCCGATTTTTATATGCTCAATCAGAGGAGCCGATCCATATATAAGAAATCCTGCCGATTTTAATCAACAGAGGGACTTTTTGCGCGGCAGAGGCTTAATTATTTGTAATTTGATAACTCGGCTTTTTGCGCGGCTCGCTCGTGACGTTTGATTAAGACGTTTGCGAGGCTTTCTCAGAAGCTTTTCGGGCGCTTTAATTTAATTGTCAATATTTATTAATGCGCCGGTTTGCTAATTTAAATTGCGAGTTCGGGCGTGCAGTGCGAAATATTCATTTTTAATTCTCGCACGAAATATCAAATTATCCAACCGATCTTGATAAATTTAATAAACTACAACTGTTAATTACGAGAGTTTTTGTGTCCGCGCGAAGGCTTCAAACGACCCCCGAAAAAACGGAATTACAAAGCTCTCCCCTCGATTCGGCAAGCCAAAAAAAATGCTCTCCTTTCAATTACAGAAGCGAGGATCTCGCCTTTTGGCTTGCCACCTCGCGTGCCGCGGCATCAAAACTCCATCCGAATCCTAGCGATCTCCCTCTTTTTGCCCAGCGCGCGCCGCAAATTCGACCACCACAGCCGGGGAAAAAAAAAGGAGCCGGAATCGCGGCAAGAAAATCGAAAAGAAGCGCGAACGCGCCGGCCCACCCGGCTCATCCTGCGGCAAAGATGCATGCGCTCGTGGCCTTCTAAATTATTATTACGGCAAAAAAAGTAACGGACGCGCTGCGGCGCGTTGATCAGGTGCATCACGGAATCGGCGAGAGAGAGACACCTTTGCTAATTGCGCGGCGTTTCGAAAGGATTACAATGCAAGACTCGTGATTTCCGGAGATATTAATCGGGGGAAGAGCGCGGGGTGTAATTTGCGACCGGCGAATATAATAATTTTAGAAGTATGTGAAATTTTGCGAAAGTTTTGCTTTTATGTTATTAAGTGTGTCTGTTAATTCGATTTTGCGAAATTTAAGCTAGGTGCGTTTCTCGATTGTGCTAAGAAAAATTTATAGCGATCAGGTTGTTGTCTGCGTATACCATCAGCTTTTCAAAGTGATTGTCAATTTATGAAGCTATCGCTGTTTTTGAAAATAAATAAACAATATGTTTATTGAAATTTTACCAGAAACTAGAAACTCACGTAAAACCACAAGTACTATCTCATGTAATCCAATATCCAGCCCTCAAAATCTACTTCTACCAAAGAACGGCACACAATAGCCGCGATGATATCTCGCCAAGGCACTTGCGTGCATATACGCGCGCAACGCAAACAAAATTACAAGTGTAGAAAAGAGGGGCTAACGGCCGCCGCTTAAGCGGCAGATAAAAAAATCAGAAATTAGCGCGAAATCAAGATGAGGGCGCGCGCACAATTTGCGCCCGATTGTCGCGAGCCCCGGCCTAAAAACGCGCTGGCCCCTCGGAAATTAGCGAGCTAATACGGGCCCGATTGCTATCAGGCAGAGACCCGCCCTTTTAGGCCCCCGGCCGCCGCACATCTAGCCGCACCTGCGTCTACCTGCGCGCTCTGCGTCGAAACGTTCTAAACGGATGTTCCCGATTGTTGTTTGCTCCTCCTGCGCTTCTGGAGTTGGCTTATCGTCGGGAGATGGTCGGATGACGGTGTCGAGTGCTGAGGCACGCGACGTAATTTCCGAGTGTGGATTTTTATCTGGGGTGGCTGATGCTGGCTAATGCCGGTGTATGTTTAGACGAGTGGGGCTCATTATCGGTGCGAACGGAGTGTTAAGAAGGGGGGAAGTGGACTGGGGATATTGGGGTGTGGCTTTTTTTAGGTTGAATGACTACTTTTTTTTTAAATTGGGGAGATAACGAAGTAATATGTGAGTATTTACGTAATTTTACAGGTGGATTGCGAAATTACAGGGCCGCGCAATCGCGATTCTTTTCGAGGTGTGATTAACCGAAATTTCACTTTAGTCTTTTATCCAACTTACATTGTCTCAATAAACTTATCAAAACCACAGTAACAATAAATAAAAATCATCTACAAAACCTTAGATCGCATAGAAAAGTCGTCACGTCGAAAATCCGACTGTCGCGGCAGATCGGTAGCAACATCGCTCGCAATCGGCCATTAAACATCCCAGGCCCGAGAGATGTAACACGTATCCCATGTCGGCGGAAGTTTTATAGGCCGTATAAGCCTGGCCGATGAGTGCGCGCACATTCGCGGAACGCAAGAAGTTCGTTGGGTTTATGGTGGCTCGCCGGCGCGCGCAGCTCGATGATTCGCCGTTATTAAAAGTCGTTTTATGTTTATTTTGATTCTTATGAAATTATGACCGCGCTGATCGTTTCTTTAACACTTTTTCCCAGTACTCTCTCTCTCGCTCTTTCTCGCATGTATACGCGCAATTATAAAAGGGCTGCTTGCGCTCTCAAAATTAAGACGTCTCAATCACGTGCGCCGCGGGCTTTTTTATCGAGCGTCTAAAGACGATCGAGTTTTTCTTTGGCGAGGATAGCTTTAATTGCGGGCGATGGGTCTAAGAGCGTTTCGATGTATTCCAAGCTTTTTAATTAACATCAGCAATACCACGTTAGGGAATTGATAATATTAATAATTCGTAATCTTTCGAATGTTTAGCTTCTTTAAAAGCTTACATTTTCCCACAAATCTTTCCTACAGTCAACGAGCTCTCATCGAGAAAGCCAAATCCCGATCGATAAATAACGTTCCGCTCGGCGATCCGCTCGTATCCTCGAACTATAAAAATTCTCGCTCAGGACATTAACGATCCAGGCGCGAATAATTTCTCACGCCGAGAAAAAAGGATCCCGCTCTAAGACGCGCCTCGATAATCGGAATATATCGATTCTGAAAAAAATCGCACGCGCTCCCGGAAATGCTGCGGTTATACGCTCATAACACATCTCCTCGGACTAACGACGAGGGCTTGCGAAAAATCAGCGATTACGTCAGCGGATCTACGAGAAGAATTCGCCGAGAAATACCTGGGTTATTGTTTTGTTATGCGTCTGGCTTTGGGATAATCTTATGCTAAATTACACGCGGATTATGGATAATTTATGGATGATGAACTTTTTGATTTTAATGGAGAAATGATTTTGTTGCGTGTGACTAATATTGGTAATAATTTGCTTAATTAATGATTATTTTATTAATTAATTTATAACGAGAAGCAGTGCTTTGGCATGCGTGATGTTTAAAAATTAATAATTCTATTGGAAGCACCAAAAATAAACAAGTATAAGGAAACATATGGTAATGCGCACATCCCAGCCACTTGAAATAAAAAACGTATCGCGTTAAGTACACAAGTTTCGAAACTCTTAATTTCAAATAAATAACGAAAATTTTTATGGCTTTTATGCAAATCGTGGCTTGATCGTTACCGCGCATACATTTAATTTTCATTTAATGACATCAAATCCGTATCATAAACAAAATCACGACCTGTAACTGTAAAGCTCCTCGCCAGAGACAAACTAAAAAATTGTAAAAATTTCTATGTTTACTCTCATAATTACCAGACCATGGGATTTTCCCGAACCCTCATTATTCTCACCACGCGCGCGCGGCATACATTACAAAACCACCGCGTCCGCGTGCTCATAATTAAAAGCACCTATATCTCCAAGAGGTTACGGCCTCCATAGCTCCTAGAAAATTCTCTCTTTCTCCCCGCTTATAAAAATCTCCGTTAATTGCCGTCTCAAAACGCGCCTACCAAATCGTAACTCAGCCCGTACCTATCCACGCTCCATCCATACTCGCGGCGGCCGTTGATGCGTGAAAAAGACAGAAAAGAAGAAGCGCGTCGGCATTTGATTTTTATTACCGCGCGCGCGCGGGACTCGTTTGGGCCTCGAAATCTCCTCTGATCTCGCCGCTCGCGATGGTAGCGAGACGAATTTCGTCGGTGAGCGCGCGATCGATTAAACGATAACGATTAGACGGCTGGCTTGGAGCGAGGAAATATCGGCCCCCTTAATAGACTCGTTTTCGTTTGTACTATTCTAATTTCTCGGCGAGAGCGCTCGTCTTCTGGTTTTTACGGTTAGCGGCTCGATTTCTGGATGATAATAAATTTTCTGGGCTTTTATTGTGTTTACAGGCTTTCGGATACGGTTTTTATGTGGCTTTGCGCCGCGCGATCGGCGCCGAAGCGCATGAATTAGCGCGCTCGCGCCTGGCTAATGTGAGCGCTTATAAAAACGTAATTAAAATTTATAATTAAGCGCCGTGGGCCCGGGGAGAAATGTTATATTCGCTTAAAGCCGGTATATTGCGCTTCTGCGAATAAATCAATTTTGCAAATATGAAAGTTTTATTTATCGCGGCCTGGCGTTTTTGCTGCTTTTATTGCGGATATATACATATACTTATTATTTATCATTGCTAATCTTTTGCCGAACAAATTAAGCTACGCGCATTTACATACGAGAATTTATAGTAACGGGTAGTTTTTTATGCTAATTAAAGCTAATAAATTTGAATAATACAATGTGATTTGATACGAGAGATATTTAAGTAACGAATGGTCAAATCCTGTAATACCTTAAACATAAAATCTTTGACTAAAAAATATTCCTACTACAAACAATTGAAAAAAAATCGATAAAAGTACCATATCAACTCGCCAGAACATCGATCAAAAACCAAAAAAACTTTCGTCTCTTACCTGTATGCGGCATCCTGGCTCAGTCTTCCAGCTCCGACTGTAACAGCAAAAACACCAAATTATTCTTCCGCCTTCCACAAACCCACCGAGCTTTAGACTCAAACCGCGTTAAATCCCAGCCACGGCCATTAATATTCCAAGATCATAGGAAGCGACCCGAAGATACGGAATCGCGTTATGGTCGCATTATATATACGCTCGGCGACGAATCGTGACGAGCGCGCGAGCTTTGAGCCGCGCGTGCGTGCTAATGAATTTAAATGTATTCAAAAAGGGCGCGCATGACACTTGACATGGCAACCCTTAAATGTATGCGGCCGCCGGGGGCCCGATAAGCGCGAAAAGGCCGGTAAAGCGCGTGTTACGCTGCGCCAGGCTCACCACCGTGACTCGAGAGATTTTTTTTCCAGTCAAGCCCGTGGAAAACTTCCGTGCGCTTTTTTTTCTCCGTGAGCTTGATGAGGAATTGCTTTTTTTACGATTGATAAAGTCGGGGTGATAATGTGTAAGAGGAGGGTTGGTTCTTTTGTGGATTGTTTAATAGTTCGTGGGTTGAGCGCGAGTTGGTTTGAAAATTTTTAATAGGGAAGAGACGAAAATTTCAAGGCGTTCGGCTCTCGGCGAGCAGGATTTCAAAATCATATATACCTTAAATCAAGATTCGATTCGCTCGTCGCGTTTCGCTTGATTTATGTGTCTTCGCGCGCGCGCGCGGGTTTGAAAGTCGCCTACCGGGCGTATTTTGAAAATGAATCCGACGAGCGTATAAGATATTCACGATCCAGGATTTAGTGCGAGCGTGGAGTAAAAGTAATATTAATTACCCAGGCCTGGGGTGAACGCGCGACTCCGCCTATTTGATTAATACGCCGGCGAGAGCCATTAGAATAGAGCGTGAGTGCGAAAAAAGAGGTAATTTGAATCGTAATTAAAAGTTTTTTGGCAAGTACTTAGGTCTGAGCATCATAAGCCAAAATAAATAATCATTAAATAAGCAAAATAAATAATTTAGCACACACCCAAAAACAAAAATAACAAAGCTTCAAAACCCGGCAGCTCGCGACTCTCGAAAAGCTCTCCACCCAGCCTTTAAAAAGGCAGAAAGCTCAAGCGCTCGGCTTCCAGGCCGTATCCAGAAAGCCGTATAACACGCGCGCTCTCGGCCACGCTCGCAAAAAGAACAAGGGCCGAAGCGTGGCGTGTAGTTTGCGATGCAAATTAATGCGCGATTACCGAAGCGCGCGGCTCTCTTCGACTACCCCCCCCCCCCTTCTGTTGCGCTTTCTTTCGCCCTCGCGCACGACACCAGCGCGGCGGCTTAATGGCCGAGAGCGAGAGAAGGATTCAGGCCGGTTCGCTGCTGCAAGCTCGCAGCCAATGCTTACCCCCGCATTACCGGCTGCTTATATACGGGCCTGTGTGTGTGCGCGACCCCGTTGCCAGCGCTGGGCTACCGCAGACGCCGCGAGACGGCTAATCTGATTTAATTATTACACACATTACGCGACCTCCAAGTCGGAACGGTATTTCTGTTGACCGGGGGGATGGAGTGGGTTTTTATTTTTGCGGGTGGAAAGCTTTTTTTTTGAGATTGTAGTTTTTGTTTCGAGCGTGCGGTTTGTTGGTTTGCGCTTTTGATTTAGAGGGGGTGATAGGGGCAGTCTGATAATTTACGCTTATAAGTCTGTTGTTTATGAAAAAATGACGTTTATGCTAATTTGGTTCTCTTTGTAAATAGTATTAAGAAATGGAATGTTCTAGTTTTTTGTTTTTTCATTTTTTCAAACGTACACTTTTTATGCTTATTTATAACGTCTTTAATTTTAATTAATTTAATTGTTTCATTAAGATTTTCTATAGTCTAACCCGAAACATAAAATCAGCACATATTCCACGACTCCCGTTTATTTTTTACAACAAGAAAAAAAGCCAAAACAAAAAGACACATCCGAGAAGCAGCTCGCGCCCGCGCGTTTCGCTTTTTTCGGCCTGGCCCGTCTACGGATGTATCACGAAGTCGGCGCACAATGAAGTATCCCGTAATGAGGATTGAGTGATTATTATAAATCAAACGAGGCGCGCGCGCGCGAGAGAGACTCTCTGACGTCTTCATCTGGAGCGGCGCGACGTTCCGCGTGTTTTGCCCCTGTAAATTCTCGCGCAGGATTTAGGCCGCTTCTACAACGTTATGGTGCTCGTAAACGTTTGTATTTTGGTGCTTTGAGGTTTAAGGAGATGTTTTTGCTAACGTTTATATGGTTGAAAAAAGTTAAGTTTTTGTGATATAATAAAAGCATTTGAAGCAGGATTTTTTTGCCGAATATGGGGAAAATGGCGAAAAAATTTTAACTATGTAAGAATAATTAATGGTCAAAAGTATACGTAAAAAATTTCTTATAATTGCCTTGTAGCCCATTTCCAGCTAGCTTAATCAAACAAATCAAGCGTAAAAGTACTAACAAACACAACAAAATCTCCCTCCAGCTCAAAACAGTAGAAAAGAAATTCACAAACCGAAACACCTTTCCCTTCTCTACTCAATCTCCGCTCAACCTGCAAAGCTCAGATTGCAGACTCAGCCTGCCGCCATATCCACTACCGCTCATCATCCCACAGCTCTGCACACACTCGACTCGAAATTGTCGCGCGCAGAAGACACACGATTAAGAGCCGACGCTTGGCATTCCCCGGCGTATGCGCCGAACATTCTACATCCCCTTTTCCGTTTCTTCGTCCGCACGCTACTTATTTTTCGACGGCGGCTTCCTCAGAGAGTATCCCGATCGCCGATCGCGCTTTATTTATCAAGTTCGCGCAGTTATACCAGTTATACACGCGGCTGCCCGCCCCAAGTCGGGCTTTTTTCTCTCGCACGGCGCGGCGACATTAATTGTTCCTTGCCGATAATTTTATAGCGCGCTGGAATTGCGGAGCGTTCTTGTAAGCGACGGCTCGCTTTAGAGTCGAACGGCCGCTCGGCTTTCATTGATAGATGCTCGAGCTTGACGCTTTAATGCACTTATGGACGATCCGAGCGTGCCTGGTGATCGATTTTTAAGGAATTCGAGGTAATTATTTAATATTGCGTACGCAGCTGTATATAGTATTGATGTATGAAGCACTGCTCGATCTGCATCGATAGCCAATCCTTCAAACATATCAGTAACAAAGCAGCGAACAAATTGAGTCGTCAGTCTCGTCCCAGAATAGGTCGAAACTCTCCGCCGGCGCGTCACGCAGAGTCAGCGCATGAAAAATGCGCTCCCGGCCGCTCATTAAACATTGACGCGCGGGCTTCCAGAAAGCAGGCGCAGGGGCACTAAACGTCATCGCTGCCCACGAAAATTTCTCCTCTCCTTCGTCCGTCCTCTGCTTATGTCCACGGCTCGAGGAGCGAGACGAAAAATAAAGGGGGCCGGCCGTTAAGGTCACGCTTTTACGTGTAAAAGCGGCCGCGAGAGAGCGCGGAATCTAGTTTTTGTTTATTCATTAGGGCTACCGGCGGCTGCTATATACATGTATACACGAGCGCCGCGAGGGGTGTATCGCTCCGATATACAACGCCGACAGCCATAAAAATCTGAATATATTAGCGGCCGAGCCACTGGCCGGCGATATAATCCTGCCCGTTCTTTTTTTCCGACTTTTTTCTCTTTATATTGGGCGTTTTTTCGCTGCTTTTCGTCCGATGCGGCCGCGCGGAGATTTTATTTTCGTTATACAATTTTTTAGTGGGCCGTTAACGCTAATTGAGCGTGGAAGCGCGCTCGCCGGATAATTTTAGACGCGAGTTAAGGGCGTAATGAGCCCGCGGACTTGTTTCTCGCGGGCTTTAGCGCGCGGAAAATTATATCTTAATTCGGAAATTAATTTACGACTTTGTCGCCATGGTATAAATGAATTATCCCGTAAACCAGCGGAAAATGGCGATTCGCGCGTATTGTGTAAGATCCCCCGGCGACGTAAAAGCGCGACTGCATTCCTTTATCGCCATAAACTCGCCTCGAATCCGTCCCTCGGACAATTAAAATTCTCCAAAGGCAATTTTCTGCCCCGTCTAATCCCCGCAGCGCTTATACTCTCGAATAGAATCGCTAATTTAGCTGCGCCTCTCCGCGCGAATCGCGGAAATCTCTCGTACCTAAACTCTATACGGGGGAAAATCCCGGTTCCGCTGCCGTTTTTCGCCAACTATATACTATATACTCAGAACCCGTCGGCCTCGGCTTATCTCACTTAATAATATTTTCTCGCCTATGGAAGTGCGCGGAGGTATCGCGCGGCCGGCATCCTCAGATCGCTGTGGATAAGCGCATTATCGTCGGCATCGCGCGCGTACATATGCCTATTTGCATGAAAATCGCGTATAGACGTTTTCTTCTTATCGGCCGGTAAGCCGGGAGGATAGTGTCAAAAATTGACGATGATATTAATTGAATTATAGGAGAAGCGGCTGGGTGTTAAGAGTTGGAAAATTGGGATTTTAGATGTAGAGTTGAGGAGGCTTGGCGACGGATTTTCTAATGAGATTCTTGGTTTAGGAGGTGCTTTTCGAGGATAAGGCGAATAATTTTACGGCTTTAATTAACGGCTGAAGCTATTCGAGTGCAACAAAGTTTCGCTTCACTTCCTCTACTCTTTTTTTAATCTTTAGCGGTGGGATACTTATACGTACTTACCTATGCGTATTATCTATCTAGCAAAATTATTTTTTTATATCTAAGGTGCCACTTATCACGGGATTTAAAACGCAAAGCCGCTTTTTACTGATTATCAAATCTAAATCTTACCCGCTCAAAATAAAAGTCCATCCTCATCCAAAAACGAAGTCACCAAACGGACCAAATACAGAACATTTCACAAAGAAATATCTAGCTCCAATCCACCATCACACATTTCCGGTAATAACTTTTCACAAAATTTCACTCCACCTCACGACCAAATTGCGTCTTACTTGCCCATTAAAACCACGCGCGCAAACCCATCAGCCAATCTCTTACTAACTAAAAAAAAAAATTTTCGTTGTCTCTGTCCCAACGTCAAAACACTAGCCGACGCACGGGTGGCGATCGCGCGACTGAGCTTTCAGGCGTCTCCGCGACGGCCGAGGGTAATTGGAACGATTCGGGCCACGTCGTGCGTTCACGCCACGCTCGTCCACGGAAAGAGAAAAAAATTTGCATTTTAAATGAAGCGATAGCGTGCCGAGCCGGCCGACCCCCCCTCAGCCCCCCCCCCTCCTCTCTGGAACTTTGTATTTTATAAGAACCTTAATATTTATCGTGCATATCCCTCTTAAACGCAGCGGCGCGCGCGCGAGCTTTGTCGCGTGGCTTGGCGATTGTGCCCCCCCCCCTTTCATCCCTCCTCCTTAGTCTGTTT
Source organism: Eupelmus azureus (assembly GCA_030522685.1). NCBI lineage: Eukaryota > Metazoa > Arthropoda > Insecta > Hymenoptera > Eupelmidae > Eupelmus > Eupelmus azureus. The sequence goes on along the minus strand of JAPYZA010002210.1, from coordinate 23 downwards.
TTCTTTACGTTTTTTTTTTCGGA
>JAPYZA010002209.1:0-18093 GCA_030522685.1 Eupelmus azureus | reverse complement strand
TAAATGAATTTAACAAGCGGAGTCCTGTGACGCCGTTACGAAAAGTATTTTTGGAGTACAGACCGGCGACGTGCGACTAGAGCATGTTGGGAAACGAGATTTCGCGAGCAATTTTGATTCACCGAGTGTGAAAGGGTCCTCGGCGCGGAAGCAATTCTGGACGGGCCGCTAAATGGCCGGTTAAGTGAGTTTTGATCAAAGTGCGCGATCTCAACATAGGTGCTGCCCGGTAATAATATAAAAGTTAAAAAGTTTTCCGGGACCAGAGGGTTGTTAAAGAAGATGAATGAAACTTGCGCCATTTGTTTTAAGTGTGAAAAACTTTTGAAGTTAAAAAAGAGTAAAAATGTCGATAAGAGTTTGGCTTAAAAGGATTGCCGTACCAAGCCCGTCCGTATCTACTTACGCGTATTTCAGACGGCACTTTTTTCGAAATTTTCTCTCTCTTTCATTTTATCGTTATCTCTGACTTTCAACGCTTCGTAACAATCGTTTCTAATCTAAAAATAGCCTTTGCTTCTTCAAAATCATTCTCCATCCAATCATTCAAATCAGCTTGCTTTCAAAACGCGCTTCCAATCGAATTTCCCATTTCTCTTAGTAAAGAAAGATCCTCCGAGCCGATAACATAAAGAAAGTTATTGTTGCACTCGCGAAAATCTCATTATAAGGGAGCGACGAAACGAACTCTCGCTCGCTCTGTCCTATCTCTCCGACCGGAAACGAAGGCGCACAGAACTCAGCAACAGTAGCAGATGACTCTAGCGTGTGCCTTTTTCTCTGCCCCCAGATAGCATCGACAATACAGTCAGAACCTCGCTGAGAGCGTGCCGATAAAACCGAAGTTAAAAAAAAACGAACTTCCAGTAAGCGCGGAAACAAAGCGCTTTTATATAATACATCGGCCAAGAAAATCAGCGCCAGCCGTAAAATCCTTCGCCTCCCTTTTGTCTCGTCCAACACGTACACTCTCCGGCTCCGAAATCCTTTCTCTTTGATCCTCGGCGGACTGCAGGCGCCCCTAACTCGATATACATCAGGCTCTCGTGCTGTCGCCTCGGTCTTCTATTTTCCAAAAAGCAGGCCACTCGCCGGCCGCGCGATAAATAAATAAGACCGAGGGAGACGCGGTCAAGCGAGCACCTCGCCGTAAAGGGGCGAATCAATTCGATTCATCCCCCCCCCCCTCCTCGCAGAGAGCCGTATCTCTTTCCTCACCTTCAGCCGGCTCTTTCGTGCCGGGAGCAACAAGTGCCGCTCGCGGCGCAAGCCGAGCTCGCATCTTTAAGAAACTAGCCCCCAGCGCGAGCGCAGCTCGATGGATGTATTCGAATCAGATGGCGCGCTGCTTTTTCTCGCGGCTGCGAAGCTTTTTTTATTCAGCCGACGGTTTCCCTTTTATTAGGGCCGTGAAGGGGAGAGCCAATGCACTCTGGGTTCAGGGTTTGGGTTTAAGAATGAATTGGGTTTTGTTGTGTATTTATGAGCTCGGGAGGGTGGAACGTTTCGTAGACGCTTTACGGAGGTTTTTGTTTCGGGCTGGGAGCTTGAAGCGGCGCTACTTTTTTTATTTGTTTTCGTGCAATTTTAATTGCGAGGGAATGATTCGGCGCGGGTGAGGAAATTTACGGCTAGACGCGCGCTTTGAATTTCTAGGGACTGAATTGAATTACATCGGGACAATAAAACTTTCGGCAATGTAATATTATTTTCACTCAACTTTTCTAGCGATGAAACTTCCATCTACAAAGCAAAATATTATTTCCCGGATATTCGAGCTGAACCGTTGTTATTCAACGCTGAAATCATCCTGCAGTTTGAAAGCCAGATTTATATTCCCAGAAAAAATCAAGAGCCACACATGTTTCAAGACTCGTTCAAACGTAAAAAAAGAATCTTATACCTCCGGTCCGCGCGCATTCTCGCAGGAAAATGTATCACTTTCCCGAAACCTCGTTAAAACTCGGCGCGAGCTCGCGAAAAGCCGCAGAAATACATAAATCGACAAACCCAGGCTGCGCCAACAAAAAATCCTTTCCCGCACGACTGAATACATTTAAAAAATTACTCTCCTCCCCCCACCCCGTTCTCCTCTCTAAAAAATAAAAATCCAAAAGAAAACGCTTTCACCGCGAGTCTCCCCTACACGTACACACGCGCGCGCGCCTGCCATAATACTCCTTTCGCCGCTGCTATTCCGGCCTCCCGTAATTCATTCCGGTCGAAAATCCATTTGGCGCGCTTAAATTGCGCGCTCGCGTTTATCAGCGCTGCCGCCCAAGCGCGCGCGCATAAAGTATATGCTCCGACCGTATTTAGCTTCATTTCCGAGATAAAAAATCGCGCATGCAGCTCGCGCGCGGCCTCCGGAAAAAAGTCGCGCACAAAGGGCGAAAATGAAAATCGCGAGGAAAAGGTCCGATAATCGCGCGCGCCCCCGAAAGAGAAAATGAGATTTTCCGAGTGGAGGGGGGAGGACCGGGGTTGATAAGGTCGCGTCCCTTTTTCGCTTTCTCTTGATTTCGCGGGGAGTTGAGAGTCAGCGCTTTTTCGGACCCGAAAGGTTCTGTCTTGGCCGAGGAGGAGTCGTCTTGCGTCCGATGCTGTTGTGGAGCGTATTTGCGCGGAAGGAAAGTTTTATCTGGCTGATGAATCGAAAGCTGAGATGGGGAGCTGGAGGAAGGGCTTTTTTCGGATTAATACCGTTGAGTGTGTTTATGAAGGAATTCGGATTTGAAAGGGGTGAGAGAAACGAAAAATAAGGCTTTTGTGGGGAGAGAGTATGTTTGAATTGAAATAAAATAAATGCGGAACAATCGCGTGGAATGGTGCTGGCTTTGTTTACTTGATGAATAAAGAGTGAAAATGTAAAAGTTCAACAGTATAAACATTTTTTTAATATTTTTATATTAAAAACGTAGATTACAAAAGGCCAAAATAAAAATTAAATGAGTTTAGAGGGGAATATAAAATTTTTCTCCGATTTGACCTGAAAAAGGGGCTATTGATCCGAGAATCAATTGCAAAAAACTCAACCAAAAGCAAAAAAATATACCAATAAGCGTAGAAAAAAAATTGTACAAGAATCGAAACGTTTAATTTTAACTGGGTTTATTCTAACAGACTGCAAATACGTCCAAGAGAAGAAGTTTTAAATTACTGAGTGAAACTACAAACTATTTTTCTGACAGCAATCTTTCTTTTCGGAAAACATCTTTTTTTATCAATATCTCTCTCGTTCTGTTTTTCCAATCTGTGGACGAATTACAATTTTCCATTTATTTTAAAACAAAAAAAGCAATCTTATTTATTGGTTACACTGATTCTTTGAAAAGTAGCATCCAATTCTTCTCTAGGCAATGATTGTTTACTACTCGTACAATCAACTTTTATTTATAAGAGGAAATGTTTATTTTAAAGGTTTATTTCTAACATGACAGACGCTAACAAAAGTTAATAAAATAATCATAAAAATAAATCTAACTTTTTCTGAGGAACCCGTTCTTAACCCATCTAATTAACCCTAAATAGATCACAATCATCGACCCCCACCTCACATCTCATCACCGGACAATTTCCATTTCATAAATCAGTCAAGCCCAACCTATGCTCTAATCCTCCAGCCAGCCACAAAAACGCTGCCCCAGAAGCGAAAAAAAGAAAGAAAAGAAAAAGCCCATCCACAAAACTCAGCATCGAGTTGAAGGAGCAGGAATAGGAGAGCTCGCTCGCTCGCACAATGGCAGTCGCATCGCAGGCCGTGGGCAAAGTGACTGGCAAGTGGCTTGGGAAAACACTTAGAGCGAGTTTCGCCGGAATAAAAAGGAGGAGCGAAGAAAGGCGAGGCGCTCGGGCTGGCAAACACGAGCGCGGCAAGATAAAAAAAAAAGAAAGGAACGAGGAAAGATTTCATCATCCGGAGCGCGCGCGCGGTCGTATAAACGCCATCAGCGCGGCCAAAAACTACTAGTCTGCATGCGCACGAGGAGGAGGAAAGAGAGATGTATGCTTGCACGAGAGAGCGAGCGAGGATGCGGAATACGGTGAGCGCTAAATTATCCCTCCCTCCTTCGCCGTCTGTGAGAGCAAGAGGAGGAGTGTTATATGCGCCGAGGGCGAACAATACCCCGGGAATCCGGTTTGAGAAATTCCGTAGAGGGAGCTCCCAGGGATGGATAAATGATGAAAAGAGATCGGGGAGAGCAAGGATTGTAAATGTTCTTGGGTTTCTCAAATCTTTACTTCTTCTGGATGATGAATTTGTAAGGACGTTCAACATTTTAGGCCAGCTGTAGCGGAACAATTTTAGCTATGCTGTATTACAAGGTAGTCTTGGTTGATATGGGGAGAAATGTACCGAGCACAAGCCATTTTTGATAATAAATTTGGTAGGAAGGAAAATACATAAATAAAAAGCAGCATTGGATAATAAGAAAACAGTACTCACCATGAACGAAGGAGAGCAGAGTGGCGACGAGCAGCGCCAGTCTCAGCGGGCGCCTGGCCACCGGCAGCATCCTGTCCTGGCTCGTTACGTCGATTCGTCTGCCTCCTAGAAACAATGCAGTAGCCCACGTGAACACCATGCACTCACAACCCCTCGATCAATCAAGCCATCCATACGCCCAACCACCCCCGCCTACAATCCGCGCAACCAGCCAACTCTCTCCCTCGTCTTGCTCCTCTTCCCTGGCAGTCTGCCCACGCACTTTCCAGCCCGATACGCACGCACGCTCCAGCTCTTGAAAATTCGCCGAGGGCTCATAACCGAGCGCGAGGCTAAGCTCTTCCTCCGCGGCCGGAAATATATCACCGGCGCGCACGAGCGGCCAGTCAGCAATATCCCCCTCCGAGCTGACCGATGCCTTGCTAATCTCGACCGTTTCCGCAGGCGCGATTCTTCTTTTTCCCGTTCGGCCGAGCGCATTCCGCCTTCGTATCAGTGTAGGCCGGAGATGTCTTTTTTTTCGAGGCGCCGATGCGGTCTTCTTTCGTTTGATGTATGCCCTCCACCGAAGCCTGGCTGCCAGGTAATGTGCGAGCCTGGCGGCTTTAGGTTTGCGGGTGGGGACGTTATCAGGAGGTATTTTATAGGGCTTTTATTATACGTTGAAAATATTACTAGGGAGACCGGGGTTTTTAACGTATTAAATCTTCGGAATATGAGCGCGGTTCGGGTAAAAAGATTGTCCGAAGTGAAATAACTTCTTGTTTTTTAAGTCGCGAGAAGTTCGCGGCTCTGGAGAACTTTCGGAGTTTCAAGTTGATGAAGGAAAAATGCGTTCTGTGTATGTCTTTCTTAAGAATAATAAAAAGGGAAGTTTTTATCATTTTTTCTAATGACCCCCGATAAAACTTTATAAACAAACCCTTTTTAATTCTCCTTGAACCTTTGTCATCTTCAGCTCCTCCTAATCGCTCTTTTCCAACTTTTTATTCGTCCCTTTTTGCCCCTAAAAAGCAAAAGTTTCCATCACAACGAAAAATCGAGCGAATAAAGCCAGACGCAAAGAAATACTCCGGCAGCCGCAGAAAAAGGAAATAACCGGATAAAAGAAACCGAAATCTGGCTTTCTAATATAATGGAGGGGGACCCGAGGCACGCGCTCAGAGGGATTACGCGAACCTATACTCCCACAGCTCTCAATAAATAAGTATACCTTACCGCGCGGATCCATATCCCAGTCCGCTCCATCTACTCTTATCCCTCCACGCACGCGAGTACTACTCCAGCTCGTAATATCCCATTCATCCACCTACACGTACCCCCCGCACGCCTCGCCGTCAATGGCCAAAGTCTCGATTTTTTGCGCTCGCGTATACAGTATCGATTTATCGACGAACGAGTTTTTGTTCGCGGCATCTTGAGTGTCCGAAAAAGCCGAGGCGCCGGGTTTAATCGCAAAAGTTCGCTCTCGTGGAAAAATAAGCCGGCGCAATAAAAAAAAGTCCCGTCAAATTGCGGGGCATAAAGGAAAAGTTCGCGCTCGCGCATAAAAGCCGAGAGCGCGAAAAACCGAAAGCTAACGAAACAATCCCGCGGGCTTTACTGCCGTGCGCGAGCTAGGGGCAACTTTTTAAAAGGCGACGACGAGCGGAAGCCACTGCGACACTTCGCCGGCGCGCGCGCACTCGGCGAAACTTCGAGACGAGACTTTTCTTCTGGAGAGCCTGGCTGCAGCTCTCTTTCGCTCCTTTGATTTTATACTGTTTATACGCGCTAGGAGTATTGGAAAGTTCGGAGACTCGCCGGATTATTTCGAGGGGGTGGGCAAATCGAGCGAGAAATGCAGGCGGACTGTTTTTTTTGCGGAGAGGGGGTATGTGTGTGTGTGTGAAGATGATTAGATGTTTAGGAGTTAGTTTTTCATATTTGGAAATGTAGAGGATAATAGATTACGCATCTAGTGTGGAAAATAGGCGTTTCCCATACAATATAGATTTTACCAAAAAGACGAGTGTGGAAATCAACTATGCACACAATTGACTTTTATTAATTTTCTTGATAAGGTGAGAGAAATTCAATTATTAAAAGCCCTTTTATACCTGCAAAATACGTTATTTTGCTCACTTGTGAGGGAATGTAGTATCTCGCGCACTGGTGAGAGAATGTAGTATTTTATTTACGCAAAAAGGATCGATTACAATCATCGTATTAGGAATAGTATTATTACTCCATTACCTTATGAATGTTAAATTAAATATTCTCTTAAAATCAAGCTTCAAATAATTCTCAATTATACCAACGATTTTCTTAAAAAGTCTAAAAACCAGACGCTAAGCTCCGCCGAGCCGCTCTCTAATGTTTATTTTCCCAACTAGCAATTTTTTTCTCTCGACCCACCCTTCGCGCCTCATATTTTTTTTCTCCCCAACCCGCGACCAACTTTGTCAACAGCCTCCTAAATCTGACTTTCGCGCCGAGCGCAGCGGAAACGGCGCGCCACTTCGCTCGATACACATTTTATATACGCGCGTGTTTATACTGCGCCCTGCGAATATTCGCGCATGCAAAACATCGAAGCGCGCGCGATATTTTTGCCGGGCAATTTGAGCGCGCGGACGTAAAAAAAGCACGCGATAAAATCGAGAGAGAGAGAGAAAGAAGCTAGCACCGGCGACGTTTAATTAAGCGAGAATAAACAAGGGCTTTTTGATTTTATGCTGTGTGTCGCGTGCGTGCTGTGCTGTGTGGTTATGTATGTATGCGAAAGGTGTGTTTGCCGGTTAATTAGCCGCGCCTAGGGATCCTGTAAACCCTCTGACGTCGCCCACAGGTATATACCTACCCAGGGAAAAATATTGGCGGTTGTGGACCTATGGCTGCGCTTTGAATAGATGGCTAGTTGGGTATATATGTAGATGCTACGTGAGCAGTACTGTAAATAGGATTTGTGTAAATATATACTGTAGTGACAGGTGCGATTATCGCTAGCTATGAAAATTGACATTGGCGAGGATAAAAGAGTTTAGTGGTTAATTTTGTTTGCCTAAAAAAGGCTATTGCTTGTGTGATTTTATAAATTCAAAATTTAAAGTAAATTGAGGTATGTATACGTCTACGGGTAATGGAGTTGACGTAAAATTTATATTTCAGTACATTCAAAATCGAATTAAGGATACGCTTTAAAAAGAAATATTACTGAACAAATTACCGTCATTCCATTTTTTTTTATTAGCTTACATTTCATTTATAGCGTTTAGTGGTACAATAAATTTCATCTGTGATAAAATATGAATTAAAATACCCTAATTCTTTTCTTTATTAGCTTAACCATGTTAGCTTTAAAAATTTTTTTGAAAATTTAACGTTAAAAATTTTATATATTGTCAAGGTGCGCGATTCGTGATTAAATTAAAAATTACAATCATAAACCTGCCCGCTTAGCCCAGTAGTTTCTCTCAAAACAGCGTTCCAAAAAGCAGAAAAAAGCCTGCGCGCCGACCTCGAATTAAAGTACCCATGTAAGTAGATTTAGCTAAAAATCCGGCCAAATTACATTTCTCTCTCTCTCTCTCTCTCCCTCTCTCGACCTCCTTTTCCACCTTCCGCGCTCCAAATAAAAAAAAAGAAATTTTCCCAGAGTCGCCATTTATGACGACTATCCCTCTACCTCCCTCACAACAGCTAGCACTTCAGCCGGAGAACTAGCTCTGAAAACTCTCCTCTCTTTCGCCCAAAAAGGCATTATACTTTTTACAGCTCCTCCCCAGCTCAAGTTCGTCAAACTAGAATCGTTATCCCACGCTCCTAAACGTGCCGAAGACGCTGACAAATCGCTCTCAGGCCCCCCGTCCGAAGTTCGACGACATCTTAATTGCGAATTTCAACAAGGAGGAGGACTGCTGTTCTCAGCGGCGTATATACAACCGCAGTTCGGCCAACTGTGCGTCTCAAACCCTCAGCTGTCGTCGTCGAGAGTTTCGAGCCGCGCAGCCAGGCGAGCGCGAGCTACCGTAGCTTACAAGGGAGAAGGGATAGGGGAGGGCTGAAATCAAACGATTTTACGCTCCAGATTATACGAGTCTCTTTGAGGATCGCGCTCGAAAATTCGCGGAAGAGAGAGAGAGAGGGGGGGCGGAAAAAGGAACGAGGCCTAGGCAGGACGAAAGAGAGAGAGAGAGAGAGAGCGAGACGAGGGAAAAAGAGGAAAAGAGCTTGCCGGGATTTTTCAAGTGTCCGAGAAGGGAAGCTACAAGTTGGGGTCGACGCTACTGCTGCTGCCGTGCTCGCTCTCTGTGCGGGTGTATATATATGTATATATCGCAAGCCCAGCCATCCGTTATACGCTACGAGAGGAGAGTGACTTTCGCGGGAGCGGAGCAGAAATTATATGATTGGTTTTCGATCGTTTGAGAAATTGCCGGGTATAGCGGCCGGCTTGTAGCGACGAGTGGCCGGATAAAAAGGGAGCGACGAGCGTTTATGGACTGTTTGTCAATAGAGGGATTTTTCAATGGCCTGGGGATATTGCGCGGCGACGGATGAAAGCCCCGGCGTATTTAGGTTTAATCAGATGTGTCCATCTCGAGGATCGGATTAACCTGACAATAGGAGAGCGAGTTTACGATAAGTTAATCGTATGCTTTCAGACTTTTTAATCGAATTGTCAGCTGACAGTTTTTATAAATAGGTATTTTTATTATGAAACTCTTTTATTGCTGACTTTCGCTAGTATTGAAAAACATTGACAAACAACCAGGACATTCTATCGCAATTTTCTTTCATACCACGCCTTTCTTCCTTGTTACATCGGCCGACGTACAACTTGATACTTTCTGACGAAAACTATAACAAAAGGAAATCGCGCACAAAAGGACTTTGAGCCGCAGTCCGCGATAGGAAAAACATGCGCGACACAAGTAGCCATCCTTTTTGGCCGGCGTCCAGGCCCTAATTCAACGCCGTCTTAAAACTTGGAAACAATTAATTAAGCGGACGCTCGGCTCGCCGCGCAAAGAGCCTCCAACTACAAATACCCCTCGGCCCGCGTCATTCTCAATTCCCGGCTCGACATCAACTCGAAATTGAACCTTACACGTCCGTTCCAGCTAGCCCATTCTCCCGGCCGCGCGACAAAACGTCCAATGAACTTTTCAATGACCTCTCCGCTTTTCCCTCCGCCTCGCGGCCGCAACTTTGCGCATTTACTTCGCTCGGAACTTGGCTCTCCCCGCATAAGAAAGGCCGGGGCTAGTTGTATATCGGCTGTATTTATGGTATCGACGAAAAATAAACTCCCCGAAAAGAAAACTTCCCCTCCCTTTCTCTCTCCAGTGATTTATATGCAGCACGATAAATCAATGGGCGAGCACAGCTCGCGGCATGTTTTTGGCTTTGAAATAAAGAGGATCGAGCGCGGAGAGTGTGGCAAAAAAGCGGCAATCCATCTTTAAATAAGAGGGCTGCCTGCTTCGTGCGTTCGATTCTCCGAGGCCCGTATATTACGAGCGCTCGCGCATGTATATTAAGCCGCGGATGAGTAATGAGTTGTACGAGAGTTTGACTGTATATTTTACTTTTGACGCGTGTATATCGTTTCGCGGTTTTCGACGAAAGGGACAGAAAGTGGGAGGGACGAAGCGCGTTAACCGAATGTCAACGTGACGCTGGCTCCGGCTTAGCGAGGTAATTACTATGCTGTAACTCGCGCGGGCTACCGAGCCGCTTGCTTAACTCGAGTCGCGCCGCGCTGTATTATCTATTCCGTTTTGTGAGAGTTCGCTTACGGTACAGGTCGCGCGCGGGTATTATGTGTTCTTTATTTTAAATGGCCGAGCGTAATCCGACTATGTGTTAGGCACTTTGGAGGAATGAAGGCTAGGGAGGTCAGGGGCTTTGTGAATTTTTGGTTGGTATAATGGCTTTTTATGGCTCGCATATATATGTACTTTATTTTAGACTGATGAAACTTTGTTACCGGTGGAAGAATAGATCGTCAGCTTAGCGTGAAATGGATTTGAAATTATGACTGTGCCTGTTCGATGTATGATGGTGAATTGCGGTCATATGAATCTCACTAGTAGAATTATTCTACATCATTAAGCAAAGGAAAGAGAAAAGAACAATGTTAATTGCAAGATACGATCGTGTTCCTTTCAAACGACATTCTCTAATGTATAAAATGAAATTCCTCGTCAAATCATCCTTAACCGCTCATAATGACACATGTACAATGTACGCACCTTCTCCTGCGTTCATTACGCACGTTTAATGAATAAAAAAACCCACAGCCAAGGAAAAATCTCCATATCAAACACACCCACCCACTCAGCGCAATGAATAACACATCGTTAAGACATCCGCGCAGCATCTTCTCCTCATAAAAATAAACGCGCATAAAAATATGCAGCATCTCGACCCTCTCATCACGCTAAAGACATTCTTCGCAAAAAGACGCGTATAGTATTCAAGTATATATATTCCCAACCACCGGCAGCGAGCAATACAGAGCGGGCATCGAGCTAAAAGCAATTTCCGGGTGAGAGGGAGAAGGGAGCCGCTTGGTAATCATTTCAGCGGAGAGGCCCGCTCTCGGCAATCAAGCGGCTCTTTATTAAAAGCCAGTAATTGTACTCTCTCTCTCTCTCTCTCCTCTCTGGCACTTAGTTACACGCGGCCCGGAGAGCGTCGCCAGCTCTCTAATCATCCGCTCTGCTTCCGCGTAAAGATAGGCCAGCGTCTTGCGCGCAGGTATATACACAAGGCCGCGTGGGTATCGATCGATTCGCTTCTGTGTACTAATTGCCACGCGCGTTCTCGACTATATATACGGCAATCCCGCGACGCGGAATCCAATTAAGCGCGGGCCGGACCCACGCGCTGATCTGGATGTGCGGCGCAGCGGCTGAGGCCGGAATGGGAATCGATGTAATATGTATGTAAACTTAATTCGCGCGCGGTTTGTTTGGCAGTCGGGCTGAGCGCGTGGCCGGAATGTGCGCGAGGGCTCGAGGGCGGAGGTAAGCGTAATTTATTGAAGACGGACTTTAAGGGGTTGGTCTGCCTCAGATCGGTTTAGCGTTAGTTAATTAGATGGATGAATTATTTGAGTTGCTCGAGTGGTTGGGGTGTTTCTTTTGATTAGGAAAGATTTACTTTGGTGGGGTTTCTTGATGGTTGGGAGAGATGAGGGTGTCTAGAGTGTGTTTTGCTTTGTTTTATTATTTATTTGATGAAAAAGAATTGTTGGAAATTAGATGGCGATTATTCTGTGAGCGTCGTGGTGTTTATTGGGATAGTTAAATTGGAATCGTTATTGAACACTTAAGAGTTGGCAGAAGTTTGACAATGTAATTCTGATATGGCGCTATAATTAATCTAGGTTTAGAGTTACTATTAAGTTACTGCTTCTAGCGTCCTAACCGAATTGCACCTATCGAATAGTCTGAGTGTGCCTGACTTGTGAGCCAATTTGAATCATTCCATTTTCAATGTTTATTTATTTAAAAATTCAACGGACTTCAAAAATGTAAGCTTTATTTATAATAGTACTGATTTGAAGTAGAAATACATAAAATTACAAAAAGCTTTTCATGAATACTTAAACCTTTGTAATAGTTATTTACGACACAAGTGCGGTAAAGAGATTTTAACCTCGTGTGGACGTTTACGCACAAGCAAAGCGAGTCCGGAAAGTTTACACGATGTTAAAACCACTTTATCGCCCATGAAAAGGCAACAATTCCGCCAATTTAACCACTGATGTTAATTAATCTTGCTTTTTCTAGAAAGTTGTTATTTTATTTACTTCCATTTTTACAAGCTTTATATATTACTAAAATCACAGTATTCGCGGATCTGACCATGCGCCCTCTAGTAGTGTCGTCAGCGATCATATTTAAAACCATTTCAAAACAACCCAGCAATATTCAAACCACAATCTCTCTCAAGAAACAATGATCATGAATAAACCAGACCTCAAGAAATCTAAAATTCAAAAACTTTCATAACCCCTAAACATATCCACTCCAACAATCATATTCCCACCGTGAACATCACCAGCCATTCCAATATCGAATCCCAAAAAAATGTCAGCTTCATGCAAGGCTCCCGAGAATTTCCAACGTCTTTATCATCAGCCATTGCACATCTCGAAACTTCGCCGCTGCTCGGCCGTTCGCGCTCGCACGTACACAAGGCGCGAAAGGTAAAAGTTTGACTGGCGAGGCGATAAGAGGATCGAGGCGTCGGCGACGACTGGCGTTCATAGGGAAAGTTGCCGTCGACTCTCCGGGCGCGAAACGAGAGCGCGAAGGAGACGATAGCGCGCGCAATATCAGACTCTCTTCGATCGGCCTGCTTCTCGATATAGAAGGCTATATCGGCAGTACACCTGGTCTCTGTACAATCGTTTTTCTCTCTCTCTCTCTCTCTCTCTCTCTCTTTCATTCGCTCTTCGCATCAGCCATTTTCACGCGGATTCCGCAGATAGCGCGGCTCTGTGTACGCGTAGGTATCCCAGCCACGCTGAGAGAGGGAGAGAGAGAGAGAGTCATCGAGACATCCAACTTTGGCGGCGTGCACGAGCGGACAGTGACCCCCTTTAGCCTCCTCCTGTCTCTCTCACTCTAATTCTCCGAGCTCGCGGAATTTCTCATTCACCACGCGCGCGTGGGCGCTACGCCCCCGCCCACCATTGTTCCTCGGCGCGTTGCGAAACTTTTGCGCTGATGCGTGCGAGAGAGGATGGTTATATTCAAATCAGCTGCTGGCTGGGCTGCAAATTGAGCGGACGGCTGAACATATCGGGTGCGGCCATTTGTGTAATTAGGAACGGGGATAGGTCGAGCGGAGAGAAGGGCTATGTTTGTGAGAGGGTTGCTTGTGATTTTTAGGCTGCGGGATCTCGATTAGAATGGAATTGAGGGACGTGTTGATAAAGTTGATTGAATGGGGCCGATTGCGCAGTAAGCGAGGAAGTAGTGCGAGTCGAGTTTGGTCGGACGTATGGTATTACAACATTTGCATAATTTGATTGTCTGATGCGCGAGAGGAAGCATTTTCGAATAGGGAAAAGTAATGAGGAATTAAAGCAGAAATATTAAAAATGGAATGTATGATTGTTCTTTTGAAAGTAAATAGTGCAAAGGAGCATTTTTTTGAATACACGAATGAAAAAGACCCTTTTTCGTGCAAAACCAATGTGTAATCAAGTTTTACTACGTAGCTGGAGAAAATACAATTTCCCTCTCGGTACTTGAAGGTAGTCAAAATTTTCAAATATATATACATTGTAAAGTCTTCAATTATCCATACACAAAAAAGGGTCTATACATACACTTGTTAAAAAAAGCACAACGTACATCGGGGAAGGAAGTATTTTTTTAGCCTTGGATGATGTTTTGAGCAAGCGTGTCCGTGCGCACTCGTGCGTAAATATCGTCCTCGCTAGAAAAAGCCAATTTTCCTCCCTAGTTGCACAATATACTATTTTTATACTTTTAAAATTGAAATAATCGCTTTGTAGTCTTCATTTCCTGCAATTTTGAATAAGACCATAATCCATTATATTCTCATCCTTTTTATGTATTTATAATAAATTTCTGATCTACCTAGTTTTACAAGTATTACATTCTTGCTTTTCACAAAGTTGAAATGAATATTTTCTCTTGCGAAAACCATTACTGTGTTCACGGATATAACGGAAATATATAAAAAATTCATTCGACTCTAAGAGCCAATATATTTAATGGTCACAAAAATTTACTCAAAGTATTTACTGAACTTCATCGATCGATCTTTTTCACACTCATGCACATAGCAAATATTCTAAAAATTCTCTATCTCTATTTAAAATATCCAAGCAGAATGTTTGAATAATTTAAAGAATTTTGGAATTCTGCAATTTAACATTTTAAGAATATTACGAACTTTCAATTCACTGAAACTTTTGTATTTCCTTAAACAAATAATAAACACAAAGAAAACAAGACCGTACAAATAATAAACTAAATTTATCCAAATCAGTAAATCAACGAACTTCGCAGTACGAGCCCCCAATTAAAACCCGGCTACAACAACCTAAACTTACAATTAAAATTCCCAATCCTCAATCGAATCGCGCGCAATTCGTTAAACTCCCGCGCTTCCTCCAACTCCAACATCCGCTCCGCTCGCCATCTTCTTACCTCGCATGCAAACTTTAATTACTTCCACACAATCGGAAAAGAAAGCCAACCCCGCAGCTCCGCGAAACCCGAAACTCTCAGGCCGAAAGTCGACATTACCCCCCAGCCGTGGAGCGCGATCGCCAGATGAAAAGTGTCCCGGCAGCATCGCTCAAGACCCTCGCCAAAAAAAGCGAGCGATCCGTCAAAAGGAAGAAATCCCCGGCTGGCCTCGTTTCTACCTCGCAATTTTCTTTTTTTTCCTCTACGCTCCGAGAACCGTTCGCCGTGATTACATAGCAGCGCGCGATATTGCAGCGGGAGACACAATAATTCCAGCTCCTTATTCTCCACCTCTGGCCTGGCCGTCGTCTATTTATCCTTCCCAGCGTCTTCTGCGACACACTTTCACCTCCATATTCCAGCTGGGTTGGGGGAGTGAAGCACTTTGAAAATTAGCGAGCTCAACCGAGCGTGCGCGCAAACGCGGTTCAACGAACCCTTGTAATTATCGGCGCGCAGAGACAGCCCCGCGTTTTGTCCCTGCGTTTCTATGGGCCTTTCATCCGCACGCGCGCACCGCGCGAAAGGGCTGCGTTCTCCCAGTCGAGCTCCGTTATATTTATCGCCTCGCGTCGCCTGTAAGAGGATGAAAATTCGGCGCGGTATTTTTTCATTAAAATCAGGAGTCTCGGCGTTCCTCCGCATCGATCGGCGGCCGTCACGCGTCGCTGGGGGCAGAAAAAACCGAGCGCCGAGGAAACGAGCAGTTTTACGGGCGCGTGTATAGACTCGCTCTCGGACAGGAGCGAGGTGTATTACTTACAGTAATGAGCGCGCGCGTCGCGGTAAGTGGCTTTTGTAATAAGAACGCTCTGACTTTTAGTTGGCCTGCGCGCGCTCCCGTTTATACACTCGTCATTGCGCTTTTATACGCCGGCCGATAAAACAATATGAGCCGAGGCTGGCTGCTGAGGCCGTAAAAAGAAGGCTATAGAGAAGCGTACAGTTCGTTAACGCGATCACGTTCTTCGCTGCGTGAGCGCGAGGATGTTTATTGGATGCTGGATGCGAGAGGAGCCGGAGCTCTGCGAGCTCTCGATTTCGTTTTAATGAGCTTGCCAGGGAAGAGGGGCGGATGCTGAGCCTGGGGTGGTTTGTTTGATGGCTAATGGGATACGTGATTTTTCGGCTTCTAGCTGGGCTTCGGGAATGATTAGTTGGGTGTGGCGTTGATTGCCGCTACGGCGATGGGAGGATAAAAGAATATTGCTGTTGGAGAGTTCGAAATGCAAAAATAATGGCGATTAGCGGGAATTTTGGTAGTGGCATGAAAATTTAATAAATTCTTTTTGTGGAATAAAGTTTGTTTGTTAGAGAATGCATTTCGTGGAGGGTTTTTTTTAGTTTAGAACTCTGAAATTTCTTTATTTTTGTACACGCGATACTCAAAACATCGGGTTTTGTACTACTGGTAAAGTTTTGAAGACCTTTAGTCCAAAGTACTAAGCAAGGAAAATAGTTTGACAAATATTTGATCCAGTTTCTCAAGTCACTTCCGCCTCGAGAGAAGCAACATCAAACGGCTTTAAAAAAAACTACATTTTTCTCGCTATAACGCACAAAGTGCAGCCTCATCAAGCTCCAAATTACAACGGTCGCAGCTCGGCAAAGCCTCTTTATGCAACAACAAATTAAAACTGAAGCGACATTATTGCCGAGTAGCGCAAAGTAACGCGATATTCTGTCGGGGCGGGCGATTAATGCTCGCTCTTTCTCCGTTTTAAAAATGCAAAAAGGTATTCCGTGTCAAATTATTATAGCCGCGCTCGTGTTAATCCTTTCGCCGGTTACAGCACAAAGCGTTGCGATACTAAACCTCTCGCCCTTCTTCGCTACGTATTTACTTGTACAAGTGTCCCAATTCCGCGAGTACTGGCTAAATGAGATCCGTGCGCGCGTTTTAAATGAAATTATAATTTGTTTGACGTTCAAACATTATTATCCGGCAAGCGAAGGGAGCATCGGGACTGGAAAAATAGCGCGAGCCTCGAAAAGTAACGAAAGAGCGGGGGCGTAGTGGCTGCCGAGCGTGGGATTCTTTCTTTCCTTGATTTTTGCGTGGAGAGAGGTCTAGTTTTAAACGGACGCGCGCTCTTTATCCGCCCTTTATTGGCTGAGAGAGGCGCGCGGGCTAATTTGTGTGGTTTCTTAAACTGTTTGACAATGCTTTCAGGTCTTATTCTGAGGAGTGTTTGTCTTCTATGAAAAGATTTGTATTGTCTTAGCAGAGTTTACTTTTGGAATTCAGTAATGATTTTCGTCTGCGAGCTAGTGCAGCTTATGATTGCTTTTTCTTTGTTATAACAAATGTACGTTTTTGTTATAAAATGGTATTTCTTTATTAAAGGTATCCATACTTTTAAAACTGCTTCGTACATATAATAAGAATAAAAAGATAGTCCACTTTTCGTAATATTCTTTCCCGTTAACTTAATTACTCCCTAAGGAAAAGCCAAGCTCTGTTCAATATTTTCCCAATCTCCGCCGCTCGCACTCCTCTCCTCAACCCCGAACGCCACCTAAAACCCAATAAATTCAGCTCCAAAAAAAATCTCTCTCTTGATCATTACCCGTCCTCGGCTTATCAACACCGCATCAGCCGCCCACGTCGTTTTTCCTCCCCGCCAAGTATCGAAAGAGCGCGCGTCGTAATTCCCGAGATAATCCGGCAAGGTATTACAGCTGCTCTCCACGAGTACGTATCCACGTATCGGAGATTCCCGATATCCGATCTCTTTCCTCCTCTTCGCCCACTTACAGCCTACGCTTCCAACTTCCACTACGCTCTCGCATACAGAGACAGAGAGATCCACTCAAACAGCAATGCTCCCCTCTGAAATACCAAGCGCCGGATGAAAGTCAGCCCTAGCGTTAATCATGCTTTGGATGAAAATTTCGCGTTTGCCCGCGAATACGAGGAGCTGGCTCAGCGGATGTATACGCTCCAGCGAGCGGACCACTCGATTTACGGGAAAGAGAGAAAGACCAATAAAAGAGAGCCCTTAGACAAGCCTGCGCCCCTCGTGAATTTCATTGTGTATCGACTTCTCGCTCCGCGCTTATTTTACGCGCCCTGGCTCTGGAATGTATTAGGATGATATTGCGCGCCGCGCTCCTCGCGTCTGCCGTTTGCGCGAGAGCGTTTCTTCGTCTTCCACGGTGAAAGAGAGAGAGAGAGAGAGCTCGTTTTTGTTTTACGCGCCGCGCGCGCGCGGCAGACTTTCTACGTGATGAACTGCGCGCCTCTTTGTGCCCATACGTGTGAGGGAAGCTGCAGGCGAGCTGCTTTGTGCGCGCGCGGCTGAGATGCAAAGGGGACGACGACGACGGCTATGATGGTTTTGCGAGTGAGAGCCGCGCATTCTTAGACGCGGCGGAGATGCGGCCGCTAAGAGATTGGATTTATTGAAGCGGAAGGTT